>CAWUFW010020807.1:0-140181 GCA_963921515.1 Calotriton arnoldi
ACCCTCACACTGCCCGAACACCACTGCTACTGCCCTAAAATCCCCGAGACACCAGCCCCAGCACGACCCCCTACACTGCCCGGAACACCACTGCACTGGCCCTAAACCCTGAAACACCACCCCAGCAACGACCTCCCTACACTGCCCGAACACCACTGCGCTGCCCTAAACCCTGAAACACCACCCCCAGCACCGACCCCCTACACTGCCCGAACACCACTGCGCTCCCTAAACCCTGAAACACCACCCCCAGCACGACCCCCTACACTGCGCCCGAACACCACTGCACTGCCCTAAACCCTGAAACACCAGCCCCAGCACGACCCCCTACACTGCCCGAACACCACGACTGCCCTAAACCCCGGAAACACCAGCCCCAGCACGACCCCCTACACTGCCCGAACACCACTGCACTGCCCAAACCCTGAGCACCACCCCAGCCACGACCCCCTACACTGCTTCGACCCACTGCCTTAACCTGAGCCTGCCCACCACGCCCTACACTGCGGCCCTGCTGCCTCCTGACACCACCCCAGCACGACCTACACTGCCCGAACACCACTGCGCTGGTCTCTAAACGCTGAAACACCAGCCCCAGCAAGACCCCCACACTGCGCGAACACCACTGCACTGCCCTAAACCCTGAAACCAGCCGGAAGCGCATGTTGCTGACCAACACCACCCCGAGACCCCTACTGAACACCACTGCACTGCTAGGCCTGGCCACCCCTGGGCCCCCTACTGCCCAACCCTGCTGCCTAGGCCTGAGCCCACCCCCTGCGACCCTACACTGCTGAGACACCACTGCACTGCCCTAAACCCTTAAACACCACCCCTGCACGACTCCCTACACTGCCCGAACACCACTGCACTGCCCTAAACCCTAAAACTCTACCCCGCAGCATGACCCCTACACTGCCCGAACACCACTGCACTGCCCTAAACCCTGACTCCACCACCCCCCTGCACGACCCCCTACACTGCCCGAACACCACTACACTGCCCTAAACCCAGAAACACCACCCCCAACCCGACCCCTACACTGCCCAAACACCACTGCACTGCCCTTAAACCCTGAAACACCACCCCCAGCCCGACCCCCTACACTGCCCGAACACCACTGCACTGCCCTAAACCCTGAAACACCAGCCCCTGCACGACCCCCTACACTGCCCGAACACCCTCACTGCACTGCCCCTAAACCACTGAACTCCACACCCCAGCACGACCCCCCAGCACTGCCTTTGTAAACACCACTTCCCTAAACCCTGAAACACCACCCCCAGCCAAGACCCCCACACAGCCCGAATACCACTGCACTGCCCTAAAGCCTGAAGCACCACCTCCAACACAACCCCCTACGCTGCCTGAACACTCGTTGCTCTGCCCCTAAACCCTGAAACACTGCCCCCAAGCAAGACCCCCTACACTGCCTCGGACACCACGCTGCACTGCCCTAGGCCCTGCAGACATCACCCCGAGCAGGAACTCCTCGCACTGCCCGGTTCACCACTGCTCCTGCGACCCCGAGGCCGCCACCCCAGCACGCCGTCCCCCTACGCTGCAACGAGACACCACTGCACTGCCCTAAACCCTGAGACACTACCCCCAGCCACGTACCCCCCTACACTGCTCCGAACACCACTGTCGGCCCAAGGCAGCTGAAGCACCGGCCCCAGCACGACCCCACATCAGCTGCTCGAGACACCACTGCACTGCCCTAAACCCTGGGCCTGGCAGCCCAGCACGAACCCCTTACACTGCCCGAACACCTACTGCACTACCCTAAGCCCAGAAACACCCACCCCAGCACTGACTCCTCACACTGCTCCGAGCACCACTGCCTGCTCTGCCCTAAACCCACGAAACACCAGCCCCAGCACGACCCCCTACACTGCCTGAACACTACTGCACTGCCCTAAACCATGAAACACCATCCCCAGCACGACCCCCTGCACTGCCAGAACACCACTGCACTGCCCTAAACCCTGAAACACCACCCCAGCACGAACCCCCTACACTGCCCGAACACCACTGCACTACCCTAAACCCAGAAACACCACCCCCAGCACGACCCCCTACACTGCCCGAGCACCACTGCCTGCACTGCCCCTAAACCCTGAAACACCACCCCCAGCACGACCCCCTACACTGCCTGAACACTACTGCACTGCCCTAAACCCATGAAACACCACCCCCAGCACGACCCCCTACACTGCCCGAACACCACTGCACTGCCCTAAACCCTGAAACACCAGCCCCAGCACGACCCCCTACACTGCCCGAACACCACTGCACTGCCCTAAACCCTGAAACACCAGCCCCAGCACGACCCCCTACACTGCCCGAACACCACTGCACTGCCCTAAACCACTGAAACACCAGCCCCAGCACGACCCCCATACACTGCCCGAACACCACTGCACTGCCCCCTAAACCCTGAAACACCACCCCCAGCACGACCTCCCCTACACTGCCCGAACACCACTGCGCTGCCCTAAACGCATGAAACACCAGCCCCAGCACGACCCCCTACACTGCGCGAACACCACTGCACTGCCCTAAACCCTGAAACACCACCCCCAGCACGACCCCTGCACTGCCCGAACACCACTGCACTGCCCTAAACCCTGAAACACCAGCCCCAGCTAGACCACCTACACTGCCCGAACACCACTGCACTGCCCTAAACCCTGAAACACCACCCCCAGCATAACCCCCTACACTGCCCGAACACCACTGCACTGCCCTAAACCCTGAAACACCACCCCCAGCACGACCCCCTACACTGCCCGAACACCACTGCACTGCCCTAAACCCTGAAACACCACCCCCAGCACGACCCCCTACACTGCCCGAACACCACTGCACTGCCCTAAACCCTGAAACTCTACCCCCAGCAAGACCCCCTACACTGCCCGAACACCACTGCACTGCCCTAAACCCCGAAACACCAGCCCCTGCACTGACCCCCTACACTGCCCAGAACACCACTGCACTGCCCTAAACCCTGAAACACCACCCCCAGCACGACCACCCTACACTGCCCGAACACCACTGCACTGCCCTAAACCCTGAAACACCACCCCCAGCACGACCCCCTACACTGCCCGAACACCACTGCACTGCCCTAAACCCTGAAACACCACCCCCAGCATGACCCCTACACTGCCCGAACACCACTGCACTGCCCTAAACCCTGAAACACCACCCCCAGCACGACCCCTACACTGCCCAGACACCACTGCACTGCCCTAAACCCTGAAACACCACCCCCATGCACGACCCCTACACTGCCCGAACACCACTGCACTGCCCTAAACCCTGAAACACCACCCCTCAGCACGACCCCCTACACTGCCTGAACACCACTGCACTGCCCTAAACCCTGAAACACCACCCCCAGCACGACCCCCTACACTGCCCGAACACCACTGCACTGCCCTAAACCCTGAAACACCAGCCCCTGCACGACCCCCTACACTGCCCGAACACCACTGCACTGCCCTAAACCCTGAAACACCACCCCCAGCACGACCCCTACACTGCCCGAACACCACTGCACCTAAACCCTGAAACACCACCCCCAGCAAGACCCCCTACACTGCCCGAACTACCACTGCTGCCCTAAAGCCTGAACACCACCTCAGCACAACCCCTGCACTGCCGGAACACCATTGCCTGCCCTAAACCCTGAAACACTGCCCCAGCACGACCCCCTACACTGCCCGAACACCACTGCACTGCCCTAAACCCTGAAACACCACCCCAGCAAGACCCCCTACACTGCCCGAACACACTGCACTGCCCTAAACCCTGAAACACCACCCCCAGCACGACCCCCTACACTGCCCGAACACCACTGCACTGCCCCTAAACCCTGAAACACCACCCCCAGCACGACCCCCTACACTGCCCGAACACCACTGCACTGCCCTAAACCCTGAAACACCAGCCCCAGCACGAACCCCTACACTGCCCGAACACCACTGCACTGCCCTAAACCCTGAAACACCACCCCCAGCACGACCCCCTACACTGCCCGAGCACCACTGCCTGCACTGCCCTAAACCCTGAAACACCAGCCCCAGCACGACCCCCTACACTGCCCGAACACCACTGCACTGCCCTAAACCCTGAAACACCACCCCCAGCACGACCCCCTACACTGCCCGAACACCACTGCACTGCCCTAAACCCTGAAACACTACCCCCAGCAAGACCCCCTACACTGCCCGAACACCACTGCACTGCCCTAAACCCTGAAACACCAGCCCCAGCACGACCCTCACACTGCCCGAACACCACTGCACTGCCCTAAACCCTGAAACACCAGCCCCAGCACGACCCCCTACACTGCCCGAACACCACTGCACTGCCCTAAACCCATGAAACACCACCCCCAGCACGACCCCCTACACTGCCCGAGCACCACTGCACTGCCCTAAACCCTGAAACACCAGCCCCAGCATGACCCCCTACACTGCCCGAACACCACTGCACTGCCCTAAACCCTGAAACACCAGCCCCAGCAAGACCCCCTACACTGCCCGAACACCACTGCACTGCCCTAAACCCTGAAACACCAGCCCCAGCACGACCCCCTACACTGCCCGAACACCACTGCACTGGCCTAAACCCTGAAACACCAGCCCCAGCACGACCCCCTACACTGCCCGAACACCACTGCACTGCCCTAAACCCTGAAACACCAGCCTCCAGCACGACCCCCTACACTGCCCGAACACCACTGCACTGCCCTAAACCCTGAAACACCAGCCCCAGCACGACCCCCTCACACTGCCCGAACACCACTGCACTGCCCTAAACCCTGAAACACCACCCCTAGCACGACCCCCTACACTGCCCGAACACTACTGCACTGCCCTAACCCTGAAACACCGCCTCAGCATGACCCCTACACTGCACAAACACTACTGCACTGCCTAAACACCTGAAACACCAGCCCCAGCAAGACCCCCTACACTGCCCGAACACCACTGCACTGCCCTAAACCCTGAAACACCACCCCCAGCACGACCCCCTACACTGCCCGAACACCACTGCACTGCCCTAAACCCTGAAACACCACCCCCAGCACGACCCCCTACACTGCCCGAACACCACTGCACTGCCCTAAACCCTAAAACACCACCCCCAGCACGACCCCCTACACTGCCCGAACACCACTGCACTGCCCTAAACCCTGAAACACCAGCCCCAGCACGACCCCCTACACTGCCCGAACACCACTGCACTGCCCTAAACCTGAAACACCACCCCCAGCACGACCCCCTACACTGCCCGAACACCACTGCACTGCCCTAAACCCTGAAACACCACCCCCAGCACGACCCCCTACACTGCCCGAACACCACTGCACTGCCCTAAACCCTGAAACACCACCCCCAGCACGACCCCCTACACTGCCCGAACACCACTGCACTGCCCTAAACCCTGAAACACCACCCCCAGCACGACCCCCTACACTGCCCGAACACCACTGCACTGCCCTAAACCCTGAAACACCACCCCCAGCACGACCCCCTACACTGCCCGAACACCACTGCACTGCCCTAAACCCTGAAACACCAGCCCCAGCATGACCCCCTACACTGCCCGAACACCACTGCACTGCCCTAAACCCTGAAACACCACCCCCAGCACGACCCCCTACACTGCCCGAACACCACTGCACTGCCCTAAACCCTGAAACACCACCCCCAGCACGACCCCCTACACTGCCCGAACACCACTGCACTGCCCTAAACCCTGAAACACCACCCCCAGCAAGACCCCCTACACTGCCCGAACACCACTGCACTGCCCTAAACCCTGAAACACCACCCCCAGCAAGACCCCCTACACTGCCCGAACACCACTGCACTGCCCTAAACCCTGAAACACCACCCCCAGCACGACCCCCTACACTGCCCGAACACCACTGCACTGCCCTAAACCCTGAAACACCAGCCCCAGCACGACCCCCTACACTGCCCGAACACCACTGCACTGCCCTAAACCCTGAAACACCAGCCCCAGCACGACCCCCTACACTGCCCGAACACCACTGCACTGCCCTAAACCCTGAAACACCAGCCCCCAGCACGACCCCTACACTGCCCGAACACCACTGCACTGCCTAAACCCTGAAACACCAGCCCCAGCACGACCCCCTACACTGCCCGAACACCACTGCACTGCCCTAAACCCTGAAACACCAGCCCCAGCACGACCCCCTACACTGCCCGAACACCACTGCACTGCCTAAACCCTGAAACACCAGCCCCAGCACGACCCCCTACACTGCCCGAACACCACTGCACTGCCCTAAACCCTGAAACACCAGCCCCAGCACGACCCCCTACACTGCCCGAACACCACTGCACTGCCCTAAACCCTGAAACACCACCCCCAGCACGACCCCCTACACTGCCCGAACACCACTGCACTGCCCTAAACCCTGAAACACCAGCCCCAGCACGACCCCCTACACTGCCCGAACACCACTGCACTGCCCTAAACCCTGAAACACCAGCCCCAGCATGACCCCCTACACTGCCCGAACACCACTGCACTGCCCTAAACCCTGAAACACCACCCCCAGCACGACCCCCTACACTGCCCGAACACCACTGCACTGCCCTAAACCCTGAAACACCACCCCCAGCAAGACCCCCTACACTGCCCGAACACCACTGCACTGCCCTAAACCCTGAAACACCACCCCCAGCAAGACCCCCTACACTGCCCGAACACCACTGCACTGCCCTAAACCCTGAAACACCACCCCCAGCACGACCCCCTACACTGCCCGAACACCACTGCACTGCCCTAAACCCTGAAACACCAGCCCCAGCACGACCCCCTACACTGCCCGAACACCACTGCACTGCCCTAAACCCTGAAACACCACCCCCAGCACGACCCCCTACACTGCCCGAACACCACTGCACTGCCCTAAACCCTGAAACACCACCCCCAGCACGACCCCCTACACTGCCCGAACACCACTGCACTGCCCTAAACCCTGAAACACCACCCCCAGCACGACCCCCTACACTGCCCGAACACCACTGCACTGCCCTAAACCCTGAAACACCACCCCCAGCACGACCCCCTACACTGCCCGAACACCACTGCACTGCCCTAAACCCTGAAACACCAGCCCCAGCACGACCCCCTACACTGCCCGAACACCACTGCACTGCCCTAAACCCTGAAACACCAGCCCCAGCACGACCCCCTACACTGCCCGAACACCACTGCACTGCCCTAAACCCTGAAACACCAGCCCCAGCACGACCCCCTACACTGCCCGAACACCACTGCACTGCCCTAAACCCTGAAACACCAGCCCCAGCACGACCCCCTACACTGCCCGAACACCACTGCACTGCCCTAAACCCTGAAACACCACCCCCAGCACGACCCCCTACACTGCCCGAACACCACTGCACTGCCCTAAACCCTGAAACACCAGCCCCAGCAAGACCCCTACACTGCCCGAACACCACTGCACTGCCCTAAACCCTGAAACACCAGCCCCAGCACGACCCCCTACACTGCCCGAACACCACTGCACTGCCCTAAACCCTGAAACACCAGCCCCAGCACGACCCCCTACACTGCCCGAACACCACTGCACTGCCCTAAACCCTGAAACACCAGCCCCAGCACGACCCCCTACACTGCCCGAACACCACTGCACTGCCCTAAACCCTGAAACACCACCCCCAGCACGACCCCCTACACTGCCCGAACACCACTGCACTGCCCTAAACCCTGAAACACCACCCCCAGCACGACCCCCTACACTGCCCGAACACCACTGCACTGCCCTAAACCCTGAAACACCACCCCCAGCACGACCCCCTACACTGCCCGAACACCACTGCACTGCCCTAAACCCTGAAACACCACCCCCAGCACGACCCCCTACACTGCCCGAACACCACTGCACTGCCCTAAACCCTGAAACACCACCCCCAGCACGACCCCCTACACTGCCCGAACACCACTGCACTGCCCTAAACCCTGAAACACCACCCCCAGCACGACCCCCTACACTGCCCGAACACCACTGCACTGCCCTAAACCCTGAAACACCACCCCCAGCACGACCCCCTACACTGCCCGAACACCACTGCACTGCCCTAAACCCTGAAACACCACCCCCAGCACGACCCCCTACACTGCCCGAACACCACTGCACTGCCCTAAACCCTGAAACACCACCCCCAGCACGACCCCCTACACTGCCCGAACACCACTGCACTGCCCTAAACCCTGAAACACCACCCCCAGCACGACCCCCTACACTGCCCGAACACCACTGCACTGCCCTAAACCCTGAAACACCACCCCCAGCACGACCCCCTACACTGCCCGAACACCACTGCACTGCCCTAAACCCTGAAACACCAGCCCCAGCACGACCCCCTACACTGCCCGAACACCACTGCACTGCCCTAAACCCTGAAACACCACCCCCAGCACGACCCCCTACACTGCCCGAACACCACTGCACTGCCCTAAACCCTGAAACACCAGCCCCAGCACGACCCCCTACACTGCCCGAACACCACTGCACTGCCCTAAACCCTGAAACACCAGCCCCAGCACGACCCCCTACACTGCCCGAACACCACTGCACTGCCCTAAACCCTGAAACACCACCCCCAGCACGACCCCCTACACTGCCCGAACACCACTGCACTGCCCTAAACCCTGAAACACCAGCCCCAGCACGACCCCCTACACTGCCCGAACACCACTGCACTGCCCTAAACCCTGAAACACCAGCCCCAGCACGACCCCCTACACTGCCCGAACACCACTGCACTGCCCTAAACCCTGAAACACCACCCCCAGCACGACCCCCTACACTGCCCGAACACCACTGCACTGCCCTAAACCCTGAAACACCACCCCCAGCACGACCCCCTACACTGCCCGAACACCACTGCACTGCCCTAAACCCTGAAACACCAGCCCCAGCACGACCCCCTACACTGCCCGAACACCACTGCACTGCCCTAAACCCTGAAACACCAGCCCCAGCACGACCCCCTACACTGCCCGAACACCACTGCACTGCCCTAAACCCTGAAACACCAGCCCCAGCACGACCCCCTACACTGCCCGAACACCACTGCACTGCCCTAAACCCTGAAACACCAGCCCCAGCACGACCCCCTACACTGCCCGAACACCACTGCACTGCCCTAAACCCTGAAACACCAGCCCCAGCACGACCCCCTACACTGCCCGAACACCACTGCACTGCCCTAAACCCTGAAACACCACCCCCAGCACGACCCCCTACACTGCCCGAACACCACTGCACTGCCCTAAACCCTGAAACACCAGCCCCAGCACGACCCCCTACACTGCCCGAACACCACTGCACTGCCCTAAACCCTGAAACACCACCCCCAGCACGACCCCCTACACTGCCCGAACACCACTGCACTGCCCTAAACCCTGAAACACCACCCCCAGCACGACCCCCTACACTGCCCGAACACCACTGCACTGCCCTAAACCCTGAAACACCACCCCCAGCACGACCCCCTACACTGCCCGAACACCACTGCACTGCCCTAAACCCTGAAACACCAGCCCCAGCACGACCCCCTACACTGCCCGAACACCACTGCACTGCCCTAAACCCTGAAACACCACCCCCAGCACGACCCCCTACACTGCCCGAACACCACTGCACTGCCCTAAACCCTGAAACACCACCCCCAGCAAGACCCCCTACACTGCCCGAACACCACTGCACTGCCCTAAACCCTGAAACACCACCCCCAGCACGACCCCCTACACTGCCCGAACACCACTGCACTGCCCTAAACCCTGAAACACCAGCCCCAGCACGACCCCCTACACTGCCCGAACACCACTGCACTGCCCTAAACCCTGAAACACCACCCCCAGCACGACCCCCTACACTGCCCGAACACCACTGCACTGCCCTAAACCCTGAAACACCACCCCCAGCACGACCCCCTACACTGCCCGAACACCACTGCACTGCCCTAAACCCTGAAACACCACCCCCAGCACGACCCCCTACACTGCCCGAACACCACTGCACTGCCCTAAACCCTGAAACACCACCCCCAGCACGACCCCCTACACTGCCCGAACACCACTGCACTGCCCTAAACCCTGAAACACCACCCCCAGCACGACCCCCTACACTGCCCGAACACCACTGCACTGCCCTAAACCCTGAAACACCAGCCCCAGCACGACCCCCTACACTGCCCGAACACCACTGCACTGCCCTAAACCCTGAAACACCAGCCCCAGCACGACCCCCTACACTGCCCGAACACCACTGCACTGCCCTAAACCCTGAAACACCAGCCCCAGCACGACCCCTACACTGCCCGAACACCACTGCACTGCCCTAAACCCTGAAACACCAGCCCCAGCACGACCCCCTACACTGCCCGAACACCACTGCACTGCCCTAAACCCTGAAACACCACCCCCAGCACGACCCCCTACACTGCCCGAACACCACTGCACTGCCTAAACCCTGAAACACCACCTCCACGACCCCTACACTGCCTGAACACCACTGCACTGCCTAAACCCTGAAACACCACCCCAGCACGACCCCTACACTGCCCGAACACCACTGCACTGCCCTAAACCCTGAAACACCAGCCCCAGCACGACCCCCTACACTGCCCGAACACCACTGCACTGCCCTAAACCCTGAAACACCACCCCCAGCACGACCCCCTACACTGCCCGAACACCACTGCACTGCCCTAAACCCTGAAACACCACCCCCAGCACGACCCCCTACACTGCCCGAACACCACTGCACTGCCCTAAACCCTGAAACACCAGCCCCAGCACGACCCCTACACTGCCCGAACACCACTGCACTGCCCTAAACCCTGAAACACCACCCCCAGCACGACCCCCTACACTGCCCGAACACCACTGCACTGCCCTAAACCCTGAAACACCACCCCCAGCACGACCCCCTACACTGCCCGAACACCACTGCACTGCCCTAAACCCTGAAACACCACCCCCAGCACGACCCCCTACACTGCCCGAACACCACTGCACTGCCCTAAACCCTGAAACACCACCCCCAGCACGACCCCCTACACTGCCCGAACACCACTGCACTGCCCTAAACCCTGAAACACCACCCCCAGCACGACCCCTACACTGCCCGAACACCACTGCACTGCCCTAAACCCTGAAACACCAGCCCCAGCACGACCCCCTACACTGCCCGAACACCACTGCACTGCCCTAAACCCTGAAACACCACCCCCAGCAAGACCCCCTACACTGCCCGAACACCACTGCACTGCCCTAAACCCTGAAACACCAGCCCCAGCACGACCCCTACACTGCCCGAACACCACTGCACTGCCCTAAACCCTGAAACACCAGCCCCAGCACGACCCCCTACACTGCCCGAACACCACTGCACTGCCCTAAACCCTGAAACACCAGCCCCAGCACGACCCCCTACACTGCCCGAACACCACTGCACTGCCCTAAACCCTGAAACACCAGCCCCAGCACGACCCCCTACACTGCCCGAACACCACTGCACTGCCCTAAACCCTGAAACACCAGCCCCAGCACGACCCCCTACACTGCCCGAACACCACTGCACTGCCCTAAACCCTGAAACACCACCCCCAGCACGACCCCCTACACTGCCCGAACACCACTGCACTGCCCTAAACCCTGAAACACCAGCCCCAGCACGACCCCCTACACTGCCCGAACACCACTGCACTGCCCTAAACCCTGAAACACCACCCCCAGCACGACCCCCTACACTGCCCGAACACCACTGCACTGCCCTAAACCCTGAAACACCACCCCCAGCACGACCCCTACACTGCCCGAACACCACTGCACTGCCCTAAACCCTGAAACACCAGCCCCCAGCACGACCCCCTACACTGCCCGAACACCACTGCACTGCCCTAAACCCTGAAACACCAGCCCCAGCACGACCCCCTACACTGCCCGAACACCACTGCACTGCCCTAAACCCTGAAACACCAGCCCCAGCACGACCCCCTACACTGCCCGAACACCACTGCACTGCCCTAAACCCTGAAACACCAGCCCCAGCACGACCCCCTACACTGCCCGAACACCACTGCACTGCCCTAAACCCTGAAACACCAGCCCCAGCACGACCCCCTACACTGCCCGAACACCACTGCACTGCCCTAAACCCTGAAACACCACCCCCAGCACGACCCCCTACACTGCCCGAACACCACTGCACTGCCCTAAACCCTGAAACACCACCCCCAGCACGACCCCCTACACTGCCCGAACACCACTGCACTGCCCTAAACCCTGAAACACCACCCCCAGCACGACCCCCTACACTGCCCGAACACCACTGCACTGCCCTAAACCCTGAAACACCACCCCCAGCACGACCCCCTACACTGCCCGAACACCACTGCACTGCCCTAAACCCTGAAACACCACCCCCAGCACGACCCCCTACACTGCCCGAACACCACTGCACTGCCCTAAACCCTGAAACACCACCCCCAGCACGACCCCCTACACTGCCCGAACACCACTGCACTGCCCTAAACCCTGAAACACCACCCCCAGCACGACCCCCTACACTGCCCGAACACCACTGCACTGCCCTAAACCCTGAAACACCAGCCCCAGCACGACCCCCTACACTGCCCGAACACCACTGCACTGCCCTAAACCCTGAAACACCACCCCCAGCACGACCCCCTACACTGCCCGAACACCACTGCACTGCCCTAAACCCTGAAACACCACCCCCAGCACGACCCCCTACACTGCCCGAACACCACTGCACTGCCCTAAACCCTGAAACACCAGCCCCAGCACGACCCCTACACTGCCCGAACACCACTGCACTGCCCTAAACCCTGAAACACCACCCCCAGCACGACCCCCTACACTGCCCGAACACCACTGCACTGCCCTAAACCCTGAAACACCAGCCCCAGCACGACCCCCTACACTGCCCGAACACCACTGCACTGCCCTAAACCCTGAAACACCACCCCCAGCATGACCCCCTACACTGCCCGAACACCACTGCACTGCCCTAAACCCTGAAACACCAGCCCCAGCACGACCCCCTACACTGCCCGAACACCACTGCACTGCCCTAAACCCTGAAACACCACCCCCAGCACGACCCCCTACACTGCCCGAACACCACTGCACTGCCCTAAACCCTGAAACACCACCCCCAGCACGACCCCCTACACTGCCCGAACACCACTGCACTGCCCTAAACCCTGAAACACCACCCCCAGCACGACCCCCTACACTGCCCGAACACCACTGCACTGCCCTAAACCCTGAAACACCAGCCCCAGCACGACCCCCTACACTGCCCGAACACCACTGCACTGCCCTAAACCCTGAAACACCAGCCCCAGCACGACCCCCTACACTGCCCGAACACCACTGCACTGCCCTAAACCCTGAAACACCAGCCCCAGCACGACCCCCTACACTGCCCGAACACCACTGCACTGCCCTAAACCCTGAAACACCACCCCCAGCACGACCCCTACACTGCCCGAACACCACTGCACTGCCCTAAACCCTGAAACACCAGCCCCAGCACGACCCCCTACACTGCCCGAACACCACTGCACTGCCCTAAACCCTGAAACACCACCCCCAGCAAGACCCCTACACTGCCCGAACACCACTGCACTGCCCTAAACCCTGAAACACCACCCCCAGCACGACCCCTACACTGCCCGAACACCACTGCACTGCCCTAAACCCTGAAACACCAGCCCCAGCACGACCCCCTACACTGCCCGAACACCACTGCACTGCCCTAAACCCTGAAACACCAGCCCCAGCACGACCCCCTACACTGCCCGAACACCACTGCACTGCCCTAAACCCTGAAACACCAGCCCCAGCACGACCCCCTACACTGCCCGAACACCACTGCACTGCCCTAAACCCTGAAACACCAGCCCCAGCACGACCCCCTACACTGCCCGAACACCACTGCACTGCCCTAAACCCTGAAACACCAGCCCCAGCACGACCCCCTACACTGCCCGAACACCACTGCACTGCCCTAAACCCTGAAACACCACCCCCAGCACGACCCCCTACACTGCCCGAACACCACTGCACTGCCCTAAACCCTGAAACACCAGCCCCAGCATGACCCCTACACTGCCCGAACACCACTGCACTGCCCTAAACCCTGAAACACCACCCCCAGCACGACCCCTACACTGCCCGAACACCACTGCACTGCCCTAAACCCTGAAACACCAGCCCCCAGCACGACCCCTACACTGCCCGAACACCACTGCACTGCCCTAAACCCTGAAACACCACCCCAGCAAGACCCCTACACTGCCCGAACACCACTGCACTGCCCTAAACCCTGAAACACCACCCCCAGCACGACCCCTACACTGCCCGAACACCACTGCACTGCTCTGCTAAACCCTGAAACACCACCCCCAGCACGACCCCCTACACTGCCCGAACACCACTGCACTGCCCTAAACCCTGAAACACCACCCCCAGCACGACCCCCTACACTGCCCGAACACCACTGCACTGCCCTAAACCCTGAAACACCAGCCCCAGCACGACCCCCTACACTGCCCGAACACCACTGCACTGCCCTAAACCCTGAAACACCACCCCCAGCACGACCCCCTACACTGCCCGAACACCACTGCACTGCCCTAAACCCTGAAACACCAGCCCCAGCACGACCCCCTACACTGCCCGAACACCACTGCACTGCCCTAAACCCTGAAACACCACCCCCAGCACGACCCCCTACACTGCCCGAACACCACTGCACTGCCCTAAACCCTGAAACACCAGCCCCAGCACGACCCCCTACACTGCCTGAACACCACTGCACTACCCTAAACCCTGAAACACCAGCCCCAGCAAGACCCCCTACACTGCCCGAACACCACTGCACTGCCCTAAACCCTGAAACACCAGCCCCAGCAAGACCCCCTACACTGCCCGAACACCACTGCACTGCCCTAAACCCTGAAACACCACCCCCAGCAAGACCCCCTACACTGCCCGAACACCACTGCGCTGCCCTAAACGCTGAAACATCAGCCCCAGCAAGACCCCCTACACTGCGCCGAACACCACTGCACTGCCCTAAACCCTGAAACACCACCCCCAGCAAGACCCCCTACACTGCCCGAACACCACTGCACTGCCCAAACCCTGAAACACCAGCCCCAGCAAGACCACCTACACTGCCCGAACACCACTGCACTGCCCTAAACCCTGAAACACCACCCCCAGCACGACACCCTACACTGCCCGAACACCACTGCACTGCCCTAAACCCTGAAACACCACCCCCAGCACGACCCCCTACACTGCCCGAACACCACTGCACTGCCCTAAACCCTGAAACACCACCCCTGCACGACCCCCTACACTGCCCGAACACCACTGCACTGCCCTAAACCCTAAAACTCCACCCCCAGCATGACCCCCTACACTGCCCGAACACCACTGCACTGCCCTAAACCCTGACTCACCACCCCCAGCACGACCCCCTACACTGCCCGAACACCACTGCACTGCCCTAAACCCTGAAACACCACCCCCAGCACGACACCCTACACTGCCCGAACACCACTGCACTGCCCTAAACCCTGAAACACCACCCCCAGCACGACCCCCTACACTGCCCGAACACCACTGCACTGCCCTAAACCCTGAAACACCACCCCCTGCATGACCCCCTACACTGCCCGAACACCACTGCACTGCCCTAAACCCTGAAACACCACCCCCAGCATGACCCCCTACACTGCCCGAACACCACTGCACTGCCCTAAACCCTGACTCACCACCCCCTGCACGACACCCTACACTGCCCGAACACCACTGCACTGCCCTAAACCCTGAAACACCACCCCCAGCACGACCCCCTACACTGCCCGAACACCACTGCACTGCCCTAAACCCTGAAACACCACCCCCAGCACGACCCCTACACTGCCCGAACACCACTGCACTGCCCTAAACCCTGAAACACCAGCCCCAGCACGACCCCCTACACTGCCCGAACACCACTGCACTGCCCTAAACCCTGAAACACAACCCCCAGCACGACCCCCTACACTGCCCGAACACCACTGCACTGCCCTAAACCCTGAAACAACACCCCCAGCAAGACCCCCTACACTGCCCGAACACCACGGCACTGCCCTAAACCCTGAAACACCAGCTCCAGCACGACCCCCTACACTGCCCGAACACCACTGCACTGCCCTAAACCCTGAAACACTACCCCCAGCAAGACCCCCTACACTGCCCGAACACCACTGCACTGCCCTAAACCCTGAAACATCACCCCCAGCAAGAACCCCTACACTGCCCGAACACCACTGCACTGCCCTAAACCCTGAAACACCACCCCCAGCACGACCCCCTACACTGCCCGAACACCACTGCACTGCCCTAAACCCTGAAACACCACCTCCAGCACGACCCCCTACACTGCCCGAACACCACTGCACTGCCCTAAACCCTGAAACATCAGCCCCAGCACGAACCCCTACACTGCCCGAACACCACTGCACTGCCCAAAACCCTGAAACACCACCCCCAGCACGACCCCCTACACTGCCCGAACACCACTGCGCACTGCCCTAAACCCTGAAACACCAGCCCCAGCACGACCCCCTACACTGCCCGAACACCACTGCACTGCCCTAAACCCTGAAACACCATCCCCAGCACGACCCCCTACACTGCCCGAACACCACTGCACTGCCCTAAACCCTGAAACACCACCCCCAGCAAGACCCCCTACACTGCCCGAACACCACTGCACTGCCCTAAACCCAGAAACACCACCCCCAGCACGACCCCCTACACTGCCCGAGCACCACTGCCTGCACTGCCCTAAACCCTGAAACACCAGCCCCAGCACGACCCCCTACACTGCCCGAACACCACTGCACTGCCCTAAACCATGAAACACCATCCCCAGCACGACCCCCTACACTGCCCGAACACCACTGCACTGCCCTAAACCCTGAAACACCAGCCCCAGCACGACCCCCTACACTGCCCGAACACCACTGCACTGCCCTAAACCCTGAAACACCACCCCCAGCACGACCCCCTACACTGCCCGAACACCACTGCACTGCCCTAAACCCTGAAACACCAGCCCCAGCACGACCCCCTACACTGCCCGAACACCACTGCACTGCCCTAAACCCTGAAACACCACCCCCAGCACGACCCCCTACACTGCCCGAACACCACTGCACTGCCCTAAACCCTGAAACACCAGCCCCAGCATGACCCCCTACACTGCCCGAACACCACTGCACTGCCCTAAACCCTGAAACACCAGCCCCAGCACGACCCCCTACACTGCCCGAACACCACTGCACTGCCCTAAACCCTGAAACACCAGCCCCAGCAAGACCCCTACACTGCCCGAACACCACTGCACTGCCCTAAACCCTGAAACACCAGCCCCAGCACGACCCCCTACACTGCCCGAACACCACTGCGCTGCCCTAAACCCTGAAACACCACCCCCAGCAAGACCCCCTACACTGCCCGAACACCACTGCACTGCCCTAAACGCCTGAAACACCAGCCCCAGCAAGACCCCCTACACTGCCCGAACACCACTGCACTGCCCTAAACCCTGAAACACCACCCCCAGCAAGACCCCCTACACTGCCCGAACACCACTGCACTGCCCTAAACCCTGAAACACCAGCCCCAGCAAGACCACCTACACTGCCCGAACACCACTGCACTGCCCTAAACCCTGAAACACCAGCCCCAGCACGACCCCCTACACTGCCCGAACACCACTGCACTGCCCTAAACCCTGAAACACCAGCCCCAGCACGACCCCCTACACTGCCCGAACACCACTGCACTGCCCTAAACCCTGAAACACCACCCCCAGCATGACCCACTACACTGCCCGAACACCACTGCACTGCCCTAAACCCTGAAACACCACCCCAGCACGACCCCCTACACTGCCCGAACACCACTGCACTGCCCTAAACCCTGAAACACCACCCCCAGCACGACCCCCTACACTGCCCGAACACCACTGCACTGCCCTAAACCCTGAAACACCAGCCCCAGCATGACCCCCTACACTGCCCGAACACCACTGCACTGCCCTAAACCCTGAAACACCAGCCCCAGCACGACCCCCTACACTGCCCGAACACCACTGCACTGCCCTAAACCCTGAAACACCACCCCCAGCAAGACCCCCTACACTGCCCGAACACCACTGCACTGCCCTAAACCCTGAAACACCACCCCCAGCAAGACCCCCTACACTGCCCGAACACCACTGCACTGCCCTAAACCCTGAAACACCACCCCCAGCACGACCCCCTACACTGCCCGAACACCACTGCTCTGCCCTAAACCCTGAAACACCAGCCCCAGCACGACCCCCTACACTGCCCGAACACCACTGCACTGCCCTAAACCCTGAAACACCACCCCCAGCACGACCCCCTACACTGCCCGAACACCACTGCTCTGCCCTAAACCCTGAAACACCAGCCCCAGCACGACCCCCTACACTGCCCGAACACCACTGCACTGCCCTAAACCCTGAAACACCACCCCCAGCACGACCCCCTACACTGCCCGAACACCACTGCACTGCCCTAAACCCTGAAACACCACCCCCAGCACGACCGCCTACACTGCCTGAACACCACTGCACTGCCCTAAACCCTGAAACACCAGCCCCAGCACGACCCCCTACACTGCCCGAACACCACTGCACTGCCCTAAACCCTGAAACACCAGCCCCAGCACGACCCCCTACACTGCCCGAACACCACTGCACTGCCCTAAACCCTGAAACACCAGCCCCAGCAAGACCCCCTACACTGCCCGAACACCACTGCACTGCCCTAAACCCTGAAACACCAGCCCCAGCAAGACCCCCTACACTGCCCGAACACCACTGCACTGCCCTAAACCCTGAAACACCACCCCCAGCACGACCCCTACACTGCCCGAACACCACTGCACTGCCCTAAACCCTGAAACACCAGCCCCAGCAAGACCCCCTACACTGCCCGAACACCACTGCACTGCCCTAAACCCTGAAACACCAGCCCCAGCAAGACCACCTACACTGCCCGAACACCACTGCACTGCCCAAAACCCTGAAACACCACCCCCAGCACGACACCCTACACTGCCCGAACACCACTGCTCTGCCCTAAACCCTGAAACACCAGCCCCAGCACGACCCCTACACTGCCCGAACACCACTGCACTGCCCTAAACCCTGAAACACCACCCCCAGCACGACCCCCTACACTGCCCGAACACCACTGCACTGCCCTAAACCCTGAAACACCAGCCCCAGCACGACTCCCTACACTGCCCGAACACCACTGCACTGCCCTAAACCCTGAAACACCACCCCCAGCACGACCCCCTACACTGCCCGAACACCACTGCACTGCCCTAAACCCTGAAACACCACCCCAGCACGACCGCCTACACTGCCTGAACACCACTGCACTGCCCTAAACCCTGAAACACCAGCCCCAGCGCGACCCCCTACACTGCCCGAACACCACTGCACTGCCCTAAACCCTGAAACACCAGCCCCAGCACGACCCCCTACACTGCCCGAACACCACTGCACTGCCCTAAACCCTGAAACACCACCCCCAGCACGACCGCCTACACTGCTGAACACCACTGCACTGCCCTAAACCCTTAAACACCACCCCCTTCACGACCCCCTACACTGCCCGAACACCACTGCACTGCCCTAAACCCTGAAACACTACTCCCAGCATGACCCCCTACACTGCCCGAACACCACTGCACTGCCCTAAACCCTGACTCACCACCCCCTGCACGACCCCCTACACTGCCCGAACACCACTGCACTGCCCTAAACCCAGAAACACCACCCCCAGCACGACCCCTACACTGCCCAAACACCACTGCACTGCCCTAAACCCTGAAACACCACCCCCAGCACGACCCCTACACTGCCCGAACACCACTGCACTGCCCTAAACCCTGAAACACCAGCCCCTGCACGACCCCCTACACTGCCCGAACACCACTGCACTGCCCTAAACCCTGAAACACCACCCCCAGCACGACCCCCTACACTGCCTGAACACCACTGTCCCTAAACCCTGAAACACCACCCCCAGCAAGACCCCCTACACTGCCCGAACACCACTGCACTGCCCTAAAGCCTGAAACACCACCTCCAACACAACCCCCTACGCTGCCTGAACACCATTGCTCTGCCCTAAACCCTGAAACACTGCCCCCAGCAAGACCCCCTACACTGCCCGAACACCACTGCACTGCCCTAAACCCTGAAACATCACCCCCAGCAAGAACCCCTACACTGCCCGAACACCACTGCCCTAAACCCTGAAACACCACCCCCAGCACGACCCCCTACACTGCTCGAACACCACTGCACTGCCCTAAACCCTGAAACACCACCCCCAGCACGACCCCCTACACTGCCCGAACACCACTGCTCTGCCCAAAACACTGAAACACCAGCCCCAGCATGACCCCCTACACTGCCCGAACACCACTGCACTGCCCTAAACCATGAAACACCAGCCCCAGCATGAACCCCTACACTGCCCGAACACCACTGCACTACCCTAAACCCAGAAACACCACCCCCAGCACGACCCCCTACACTGCCCGAGCACCACTGCTGCTCTGCCCTAAACCCTGAAACACCAGCCCCAGCACGACCCCCTACACTGCCTGAACACTACTGCACTGCCCTAAACCATGAAACACCATCCCCAGCACGACCCCCTACACTGCCCGAACACCACTGCACTGCCCTAAACCCTGAAACACCAGCCCCAGCACGAACCCCCTACACTGCCCGAACACCACTGCACTACCCTAAACCCAGAAACACCACCCCCAGCACGACCCCCTACACTGCCCGAGCACCACTGCCTGCACTGCCCTAAACCCTGAAACACCAGCCCCAGCACGACCCCCTACACTGCCCGAACACTACTGCACTGCCCTAAACCATGAAACACCACCCCCAGCACGACCCCCTACACTGCCCAAACACCACTGCACTGCCCTAAACCCTCAAACACCAGCCCCAGCACGACCCCCTACACTGCCTGAACACCACTGCACTACCCTAAACCCTGAAACACCAGCCCCAGCAAGACCCCCTACACTGCCCGAACACCACTGCACTGCCCTAAACCCTGAAACACCAGCCCCAGCAAGACCCCCTACACTGCCCGAACACCACTGCACTGCCCTAAACCCTGAAACACCACCCCCAGCAAGACCCCTACACTGCCCGAACACCACTGCACTGCCCTAAACCCTGAAACATCACCCCCAGCAAGAACCCCTACACTGCCCGAACACCACTGCCCTAAACCCTGAAACACCACCCCCAGCACGACCCCCTACACTGCCTCGAACACCACTGCACTGCCCTAAACCCTGAAACACCACCCCCAGCACGACCCCCTACACTGCCCGAACACCACTGCTCTGCCCAAAACACTGAAACACCGGCCCCAGCATGACCCCTACACTGCCCGAACACCACTGCACTGCCCTAAACCCTGAAACACCAGCCCCAGCATGAACCCCTACACTGCCCGAACACCACTGCACTACCCTAAACCCAGAAACACCACCCCCAGCACGACCCCCTACACTGCCCGAGCACCACTGCCTGCTCTGCCCTAAACCCTGAAACACCAGCCCCAGCACGACCCCCTACACTGCCTGAACACTACTGCACTGCCCTAAACCATGAAACACCATCCCCAGCACGACCCCCTACACTGCCCGAACACCACTGCACTGCCCTAAACCCTGAAACACCAGCCCCAGCACGAACCCCTACACTGCCCGAACACCACTGCACTACCCTAAACCCAGAAACACCACCCCCAGCACGACCCCTACACTGCCCGAGCACCACTGCTTCACTGCCCTAAACCCTGAAACACCAGCCCCAGCACGACCCCCTACACTGCCTGAACACTACTGCACTGCCCTAAACCATGAAACACCACTCCCCAGCACGACCCCCCTACACTGCCCAAACACCACTGCACTGCCCTAAACCCTCAAACACCAGCCCCAGCACGACCCCCTACACTGCCTGAACACCACTGCACTACCCTAAACCCTGAAACACCAGCCCCAGCAAGACCCCCTACACTGCCCGAACACCACTGCACTGCCCTAAACCCTGAAACACCAGCCCCAGCAAGACCCCCTACACTGCCCGAACACCACTGCACTGCCCTAAACCCTGAAACACCACCCCCAGCAAGACCCCCTACACTGCCCGAACACCACTGCGCTGCCCTAAACGCTGAAACATCAGCCCCAGCAAGACCCCCTACACTGCGCTGAACACCACTGCACTGCCCTAAACCCTGAAACACCACCCCCAGCAAGACCCCCTACACTGCCCGAACACCACTGCACTAAACCCTGAAACACCAGCCCCAGCAAGACCACCTACACTGCCCGAACACCACTGCACTGCCCAAAACCCTGAAACACCACCCCCAGCACGACCCCCTACACTGCCCGAACACCACTGCACTGCCCTAAACCCTGAAACACCAGCCCCTGCACGACCCCCTACACTGCCCGAACACCACTGCACTGCCCTAAACCCTAAAACTCTACCCCCAGCATGACCCCTACACTGCCCGAACACCACTGCACTGCCCTAAACCCTGACTCACCCCCCCCTGCACGACCCCCTACACTGCCCGAACACCACTGCACTGCCCTAAACCCTGAAACACCACCCCCAGCACGACACCCTACACTGCCCGAACACCACTGCACTGCCCTAAACCCTGAAACACCACCCCCAGCACGACCCCTACACTGCCCGAACACCACTGCACTGCCCTAAACCCTGAAACACCACCCCCTGCATGACCCCCTACACTGCCCGAACACCACTGCACTGCCCTAAACCCTAAAACTCTACCCCCAGCATGACCCCCTACACTTCCCGAACACCACTGCACTGCCCTAAACCCTGACTCACCACCCCCCTGCACGACACCCTACACTGCCCGAACACCACTACACTGCCCTAAACCCAGAAACACCACCCCCAGCACGACCCCTACACTGCCCAAACACCACTGCACTGCCCTAAACCCTGAAACACCACCCCCAGCACGACCCCCTACACTGCCCGAACGCCACTGCACTGCCCTAAACCCTGAAACACCAGCCCCTGCACGACCCCTACACTGCCCGAACACCACTGCACTGCCCTAAACCCTGAAACACCACCCCCAGCACGACCCCCTACACTGCCTGAACACCACTGCCCTAAACCCTGAAACACCACCCCCAGCAAGACCCCCTACACTGCCCGAATACCACTGCACTGCCCTAAAGCCTGAAACACCACCTCCAACACAACCCCTGCGCTGCCTGAACACCATTGCTCTGCCCTAAACCCTGAAACACTGCCCCAGCAAGACCCCCTACACTGCCCGAACACCACTGCACTGCCCTAAACCCTGAAACATCACCCCCAGCAAGAACCCCTACACTGCCCGAACACCACTGCCTCTAAACCCTGAAACACCACCCCCAGCACGACCCCCTACACTGCTCGAACACCACTGCACTGCCCTAAACCCTGAAACACCACCCCCAGCACGACCCCCTACACTGCCCGAACACCACTGCACTGCCCTAAACCCTGAAACATCAGCCCCAGCACGAACCCCTACACTGCCCGAACACCACTGCACTACCCTAAACCCAGAAACACCACCCCCAGCACGACCCCCTACACTGCCCGAGCACCACTGCCTGCACTGCCCTAAACCCTGAAACACCAGCCCCAGCACGACCCCCTACACTGCCTGAACACTACTGCACTGCCCTAAACCATGAAACACCATCCCCAGCACGACCCCCTACACTGCACGAACACCACTGCACTGCCCTAAACCCTGAAAAACTACCCCAGCAAGACCCCCTACACTGCCCGAACACCACTGCACTGCCCTAAACCCTAAAACACCAGCCCCAGCACGACCCCCTACACTGCCCGAACACCACTGCACTGCCCTAAACCCTGAAACACCAGCCCCAGCACGACCCCCTACACTGCCCGAACACCACTGCACTACCCTAAACCCATAAACACCACCCCCAGCACGACCCCCTACACTGCCTGAGCACCACTGCACTGCCCTAAACCCTGAAACACCAGCCCCAGCATGACCCCCTACACTGCCCGAACACCACTGTACTGCCCTAAACCCTGAAACACCAGCCCCAGCACGACCACCTACACTGCATGAACACCACTGCACTGCCCTAAACCCTGAAACACCAGCCCCAGCATGACCCCCTACACTGCCCGAACACCACTGCACTGCCCTAAACCCTCAAACACCAGCCCCAGCACGACCCCCTACACTGCCCGAACACCACTGCACTGCCCTAAACCCTGAAACACCAGCCCCAGCAAGACCCCCTACACTGCCCGAACACCACTGCACTGCCCTAAACCCTGAAACACCAGCCCCAGCAAGACCCCCTACACTGCCCGAACACCACTGCACTGCCCTAATCCCTGAAACACCACCCCCAGCAAGACCCCCTACACTGCCCGAACACCACTGCGCTGCCCTAAACGCTGAAACATCAGCCCCAGCAAGACCCCCTACACTGCCCGAACACCATTGCACTGCCCTAAACCCTGAAACACCACCCCCAGCAAGACCCCCTACACTGCCCGAACACCACTGCACTGCCCTAAACCCGGAAACACCAGCCCCAGCAAGACCACCTACACTGCCCGAACACCACTGCTCTGCCCAAAACCCTGAAACACCAGCCCAAGCGCGACCCCCTACACTGCCCGAACACCACTGCACTGCCCTAAACCCTGAAACACCACCCCCAGCACGACCCCCTACACTGCCCGAACACCACTGCACTGCCCTAAACCCTGAAACACCACCCCCAGCACGACCGCCTACACTGCCTGAAAACCACTGCACTGCCCTAAACCCTGAAACACCAGCCCCAGCACGACCCCCTACACTGCCCGAACACCACTGCACTGCCCTAAACCCTGAAACACCAGCCCCAGCACGACCGCCTACACTGCCCGAACACCACTGCACTGCCCTAAACCCTGAAACACCACCCCCAGCACGACCCCCTACACTGCCCGAACACCACTGCACTGCCCTAAACCCTGAAACACCACCCCCAGCACGACCCCCTACACTGCCCGAACACCACTGCTCTGCCCTAAACCCTGAAACACCAGCCCCAGCACGACCCCCTACACTGCCCGAACACCACTGCACTGCCCTAAACCCTGAAACACCACCCCCAGCACGACCCCCTACACTGCCCGAACACCACTGCACTGCCCTAAACCCTGAAACACCACCCCCAGCACGACCGCCTACACTGCCTGAAAACCACTGCACTGCCCTAAACCCTGAAACACCAGCCCCAGCACGACCCCCTACACTGCCCGAACACCACTGCACTGCCCTAAACCCTCAAACACCAGCCCCAGCACGACCCCCTACACTGCCTGAACACCACTGCACTGCCCTAAACCCTGAAACACCAGCCCCAGCACGACCCCTACACTGCCCGAACACCACTGCACTGCCCTAAACCCTCAAACACCAGCCCCAGCACGACCCCCTACACTGCCCGAACACCACTGCACTGCCCTAAACCCTGAAACACCAGCCCCAGCAAGACCACCTACACTGCCCGAACACCACTGCACTGCCCAAAACCCTGAAACACCACCCCCAGCACGACACCCTACACTGCCCGAACACCACTGCTCTGCCAAAACCCTGAAACACCAGCCCCAGCACGACCCCCTACACTGCCCGAATACCACTGCACTGCCCTAAACCCTGAAACACCACCCCCAGCACGACCCCCTACACTGCCCGAACACCACTGCTCTGCCCAAAACCCTGAAACACCAGCCCCAGCACGACCCCCTACACTGCCCGAACACCACTGCACTGCCCTAAACCCTGAAACACCACCCCCAGCATGACCCCCTACACTGCCCGAACACCACTGCACTGCCCTAAACCCTGAAACACCACCCCCAGCACGACCGCCTACACTGCCCGAACACCACTGCACTGCCCTAAACCCTGAAACACCAGCCCCAGCACGACCCCCTACACTGCCCGAACACAACTGCACTGCCCTAAACCCTCAAACACCAGCCCCAGCACGACCCCCTACACTGCCCGAACACCACTGCACTACCCTAAACCCTGAAACACCAGCCCCAGCAAGACCCCCTACACTGCCCGAACACCACTGCACTGCCCTAAACCCTGAAACACCAGCCCCAGCAAGACCCCTACACTGCCCGAATACCACTGCACTGCCCTAAACCCTGAAACACCACCCCCAGCACGACCCCCTACACTGCCCGAACACCACTGCACTGCCCTAAACCCTGAAACACCAGCCCCAGCAAGACCCCCTACACTGCCCGAACACCACTGCGCTGCCCTAAACCCTGAAACACCACCCCCAGCAAGACCCCTACACTGCCCGAACACCACTGCGCTGCCCTAAACGCTGAAACATCAGCCCCAGCAAGACCCCCTACACTGCGCGAACACCATTGCACTGCCCTAAACCCTGAAACACCACCCCCAGCAAGACCCCCTACACTGCCCGAACACCACTGCACCTAAACCCGGAAACACCAGCCCCAGCAAGACCACCTACACTGCCCGAACACCACTGCACTGCCCAAAACCCTGAAACACCACCCCCAGCACGACACCCTACACTGCCCGAACACCACTGCACTGCCCTAAACCCTGAAACACCACCCCCAGCACGACCCCTACACTGCCCGAACACCACTGCACTGCCCTAAACCCTGAAACACCACCCCCTGCACGACCCCCTACACTGCCCGAACACCACTGCACTGCCCTAAACCCTAAAACTCTACCCCCAGCATGACCCCCTACACTGCCCGAACACCACTGCACTGCCCTAAACCCTGACTCACCACCCCCTGCACGACCCCTACACTGCCCGAACACCACTACACTGCCCTAAACCCAGAAACACCACCCCCAGCACGACCCCCTACACTGCCCAAACACCACTGCACTGCCCTAAACCCTGAAACACCACCCCCAGCATGACCCCTACACTGCCCGAACACCACTGCACTGCCCTAAACCCTGAAACACCAGCCCCTGCACGACCCCCTACACTGCCCGAACACCACTGCACTGCCCTAAACCCTGAAACACCACCCCCAGCACGACCCCCTACACTGCCTGAACACCACTGCCCTAAACCCTGAAACACCACCCCCAGCAAGACCCCCTACACAGCCCGAATACCACTGCACTGCCCTAAAGCCTGAAACACCACCTCCAACACAACCCCCTACGCTGCCTGAACACCATTGCTCTGCCCTAAACCCTGAAACACTGCCCCCAGCAAGACCCCCTACACTGCCCGAACACCACTGCACTGCCCTAAACCCTGAAACATCACCCCAGCAAGAACCCCTACACTGCCCGAACACCACTGCCCTAAACCCTGAAACACCACCCCCAGCACGACCCCCTACACTGCTCGAACACCACTGCACTGCCCTAAACCCTGAAACACCAGCCCCAGCACGAACCCCTACACTGCCCGAACACCACTGCACTACCCTAAACCCAGAAACACCACCCCCAGCACGACCCCCTACACTGCCCGAGCACCACTGCCTGCTCTGCCCTAAACCCTGAAACACCAGCCCCAGCACGACCCCCTACACTGCCTGAACACTACTGCACTGCCCTAAACCATGAAACACCATCCCCAGCACGACCCCTACACTGCCCGAACACCACTGCACTGCCCTAAACCCTGAAACACCAGCCCCAGCACGAACCCCTACACTGCCCGAACACCACTGCACTACCCTAAACCCAGAAACACCACCCCCAGCACGACCCCTACACTGCCCGAGCACCACTGCCTGCACTGCCCTAAACCCTGAAACACCAGCCCCAGCACGACCCCCTACACTGCCTGAACACTACTGCACTGCCCTAAACCATGAAACACCACCCCCAGCACGACCCCCTACACTGCCCAAACACCACTGCACTGCCCTAAACCCTCAAACACCAGCCCCAGCACGACCCCCTACACTGCCTGAACACCACTGCACTACCCTAAACCCTGAAACACCAGCCCCAGCAAGACCCCCTACACTGCCCGAACACCACTGCACTGCCCTAAACCCTGAAACACCAGCCCCAGCAAGACCCCCTACACTGCCCGAACACCACTGCACTGCCCTAAACCCTGAAACACCACCCCCAGCAAGACCCCCTACACTGCCCGAACACCACTGCGCTGCCCTAAACGCTGAAACATCAGCCCCAGCAAGACCCCTACACTGCGCCGAACACCATTGCACTGGCCTAAACCCTGAAACACCACCCCCAGCAAGACCCCCTACACTGCCCGAACACCACTGCACTGCCCTAAACCCTGAAACACCAGCCCCAGCAAGACCACCTACACTGCCCGAACACCACTGCACTGCCCAAAACCCTGAAACACCACCCCCAGCACGACACCCTACACTGCCCGAACACCACGGCACTGCCCTAAACCCTGAAACACCACCCCCAGCACGACCCCTACACTGCCCAAACACCACTGCACTGCCCTAAACCCTGAAACACCACCCCCTGCACGACCCCCTACACTGCCCGAACACCACTGCACTGCCCTAAACCCTAAAACTCTACCCCCAGCATGACCCCCTACACTGCCCGAACACCACTGCACTGCCCTAAACCCTGACTCACCACCCCCTGCACGACCCCCTACACTGCCCGAACACCACTACACTGCCCTAAACCCAGAAACACCACCCCCAGCACGACCCCCTACACTGCCCAAACACCACTGCACTGCCCTAAACCCTGAAACACCACCCCCAGCACGACCCCCTACACTGCCCGAACACCACTGCACTGCCCTAAACCCTGAAACACCAGCCCCTGCACGACCCCTACACTGCCCGAACACCACTGCACTGCCCTAAACCCTGAAACACCACCCCCAGCACGACCCCCTACACTGCCTGAACACCACTGCCCTAAACCCTGAAACACCACCCCCAGCAAGACCCCTACACTGCTCGAATACCACTGCACTGCCCTAAAGCCTGAAACACCACCTCCAACACAACCCCTACGCTGCCTGAACACCATTGCTCTGCCCTAAACCCTGAAACACTGCCCCCAGCAAGACCCCCTACACTGCCCGAACACCACTGCACTGCCCTAAACCCTGAAACATCACCCCCAGCAAGAACCCCTACACTGCCCGAACACCACTGCCCTAAACCCTGAAACACCACCCCCAGCATGACCCCCTACACTGCTCAAACACCACTGCACTGCCCTAAACCCTGAAACACCACCCCCAGCACGACCCCCTACACTGCCCGAACACCACTGCTCTGCCCAAAACACTGAAACACCAGCCCCAGCATGACCCCCTACACTGCCCGAACACCACTGCACTGCCCTAAACCCTGAAACACCAGCCCCAGCATGAACCCCTACACTGCCCGAACACCACTGCACTACCCTAAACCCAGAAACACCACCCCCAGCACGACCCCTACACTGCCCGAGCACCACTGCCTGCACTGCCCTAAACCCTGAAACACCAGCCCCAGCACGACCCCCTACACTGCCTGAACACTACTGCACTGCCCTAAACCATGAAACACCATCCCCAGCACGACCCCCTACACTGCACGAACACCACTGCACTGCCCTAAACCCTGAAAAACTACCCCCAGCAAGACCCCTACACTGCCCAAAAACCACTGCACTGCCCTAAACCCTAAAACAGCAGCCCCAGCACGACCCCCTACACTGCCCGAACACCACTGCACTGCCCTAAACCCTGAAACACCACCCCCAGCACGACCCCCTACACTGCCTGAACCACCACTGCCCTAAACCCTGAAACACCACCCCAGCAAGACTCCCTACACTGCCCGAATACCACTGCACTACCCTAAACCCTGAAACACCAGCCCCAGCAAGACCCCCTACACTGCCCGAACACCACTGCACTGCCCTAAACCCTGAAACACCAGCCCCAGCAAGACCCCCTACACTGCCCGAACACCACTGCACTGCCCTAAACCCTGAAACACCACCCCCAGCAAGACCCCCTACACTGCCCGAACACCACTGCGCTGCCCTAAACGCTGAAACATCAGCCCCAGCAAGACCCCCTACACTGCGCGAACACCATTGCACTGGCCTAAACCCTGAAACACCACCCCCAGCAAGACCCCCTACACTGCCCGAACACCACTGCACCTAAACCCGGAAACACCAGCCCCAGCAAGACCACCTACACTGCCCGAACACCACTGCACTGCCCAAAACCCTGAAACACCACCCCCAGCACGACACCCTACACTGCCCGAACACCACGGCACTGCCCTAAACCCTGAAACACCACCCCCAGCACGACCCCCTACACTGCCCAAACACCACTGCACTGCCCTAAACCCTGAAACACCACCCCCTGCACGACCCCCTACACTGCCCGAACACCACTGCACTGCCCTAAACCCTAAAACTCTACCCCCAGCATGACCCCCTACACTGCCCGAACACCACTGCACTGCCCTAAACCCTGACTCACCACCCCCTGCACGACCCCCTACACTGCCCGAACACCACTACACTGCCCTAAACCCAGAAACACCACCCCCAGCACGACCCCCTACACTGCCCAAACACCACTGCACTGCCCTAAACCCTGAAACACCACCCCCAGCACGACCCCCTACACTGCCCGAACACCACTGCACTGCCCTAAACCCTGAAACACCAGCCCCTGCACGACCCCCTACACTGCCCGAACACCACTGCACTGCCCTAAACCCTGAAACACCACCCCCAGCACGACCCCCTACACTGCCTGAACACCACTGCCCTAAACCCTGAAACACCACCCCCAGCAAGACCCCCTACACTGCCCGAATACCACTGCACTGCCCTAAAGCCTGAAACACCACCTCCAACACAACCCCTACGCTGCCTGAACACCATTGCTCTGCCCTAAACCCTGAAACACTGCCCCCAGCAAGACCCCCTACACTGCCCGAACACCACTGCACTGCCCTAAACCCTGAAACATCACCCCCAGCAAGAACCCCCTACACTGCCCGAACACCACTGCCCTAAACCCTGAAACACCACCCCCAGCATGACCCCCTACACTGCTCAAACACCACTGCACTGCCCTAAACCCTGAAACACCACCCCCAGCACGACCCCCTACACTGCCCGAACACCACTGCTCTGCCCTAAACACTGAAACACCAGCCCCAGCATGACCCCTACACTGCCCGAACACCACTGCACTGCCCTAAACCCTGAAACACCAGCCCCAGCATGAACCCCTACACTGCCCGAACACCACTGCACTACCCTAAACCCAGAAACACCACCCCCAGCACGACCCCCTACACTGCCCGAGCACCACTGCCTGCACTGCCCTAAACCCTGAAACACCAGCCCCAGCACGACCCCTACACTGCCTGGAACACTACTGCACTGCCCTAAACCATGAAACACCATCCCCAGCACGACCCCCTACACTGCACGAACACCACTGCACTGCCCTAAACCCTGAAAACTACCCCCAGCAAGACCCCTACACTGCCCGAAAACCACTGCACTGCCCTAAACCCTAAAACACCAGCCCCAGCACGACCCCTACACTGCCCGAACACCACTGCACTGCCCTAAACCCTGAAACACCACCCCCAGCACGACCCCCTACACTGCCTGAACACCACTGCCCTAAACCCTGAAACACCACCCCCAGCAAGACCCCTACACTGCCCGAATACCACTGCACTGCCCTAAAGCCTGAAACACCACCTCCAACACAACCCCCTGCGCTGCCTGAACACCATTGCTCTGCCCTAAACCCTGAAACACTGCCCCCAGCAAGACCCCCTACACTGCCCGAACACCACTGCACTGCCCTAAACCCTGAAACATCACCCCCAGCAAGAACCCCTACACTGCCCAAACACCACTGCCCTAAACCCTGAAACACCACCCCCAGCACGACACCCTACACTGCCCGAACACCACTGCACTGCCCTAAACCCTGAAACACCACCCCCAGCACGACCCCTACACTGCCCGAACACCACTGCACTGCCCTAAACCCTGAAACACCACCCCCTGCACGACCCCCTACACTGCCCGAACACCACTGCACTGCCCTAAACCCTAAAACTCTACCCCCAGCATGACCCCCTACACTGCCCGAACACCACTGCACTGCCCTAAACCCTGACTCACCACCCCTGCACGACACCCTACACTGCCCGAACACCACTACACTGCCCTAAACCCAGAAACACCACCCCCAGCACGACCCCCTACACTGCCCAAACACCACTGCACTGCCCTAAACCCTGAAACACCACCCCCAGCACGACCCCCTACACTGCCCGAACACCACTGCACTGCCCTAAACCCTGAAACACCAGCCCCTGCACGACCCCCTACACTGCCCGAACACCACTGCACTGCCCTAAACCCTGAAACACCACCCCAGCACGACCCCCTACACTGCCTGAACACCACTGCCCTAAACCCTGAAACACCACCCCCAGCAAGACCCCCTACACTGCCCGAATACCACTGCACTGCCCTAAAGCCTGAAACACCACCTCCAACACAACCCCCTGCGCTGCCTGAACACCATTGCTCTGCCCTAAACCCTGAAACACTGCCCCCAGCAAGACCCCCTACACTGCCCGAACACCACTGCACTGCCCTAAACCCTGAAACATCACCCCCAGCAAGAACCCCTACACTGCCCGAACACCACTGCCCTAAACCCTGAAACACCACCCCCAGCACGACCCCTTACACTGCTCGAACACCACTGCACTGCCCTAAACCCTGAAACACCACCCCCAGCACGACCCCCTACACTGCCCGAACACCACTGCACTGCCCTAAACCCTGAAACATCAGCCCAGCACGAACCCCTACACTGCCCGAACACCACTGCACTACCCTAAACCCAGAAACACCACCCCCAGCACGACCCCCTACACTGCCCGAGCACCACTGCCTGCACTGCCCTAAACCCTGAAACACCAGCCCCAGCACGACCCCTACACTGCCTGAACACTACTGCACTGCCCTAAACCATGAAACACCATCCCCAGCACGACCCCCTACACTGCACGAACACCACTGCTCTGCCCTAAACCCTGAAAAACTACCCCCAGCAAGACCCCCTACACTGCCTGAAAACCACTGCACTGCCCTAAACCCTAAAACACCAGCCCCAGCACGACCCCCTACACTGCCCGAACACCACTGCACTGCCCTAAATCCTGAAACACCAGCCCCAGCACGACCCCTACACTGCCCGAACACCACTGCACTACCCTAAACCCATAAACACCACCTCCAGCACGACCCCTACACTGCCTGAGAACCACTGCACTGCCCTAAACCCTGAAACACCAGCCCCAGCATGACCCCCTACACTGCCCGAACACCACTGCACTGCCCTAAACCCTGAAACACCAGCCCCAGCACGACCACCTACACTGCATGAACACCACTGCACTGCCCTAAACCCTGAAACACCAGCCCCAGCATGACCCCCTACACTGCCCGAACACCACTGCACTGCCCTAAACCCTGAAACACCAGCCCCAGCACGACCCCCTACATTGCCCGAACACCACTGCACTGCCCTAAACCCTGAAACACCACCCCCTGCATGACCCACTACACTGCCCGAACACCACTGCACTGCCCTAAACCCTGAAACACCACCCCAGCACGACCCCCTACACTGCCCGAACACCATTGCACTGCCCTAAACCCTGAAACACCACCCCCTGCACGACCCCCTACACGGCCCGAACACTACTGCACTGCCCTAAACCCTGAAACACCGCCCCCAGCATGACCCCCTACACTGCACGAACACTACTGCACTGCCCTAAACCTTGAAACACCAGCCCCAGCAAGACCCCCTACACTGCCCGAACACCACTGCACTGCCCTAAACCCTGAAACATCACCCCCAGCAAGACCCCCTACACTGCCCGAACACCACTGCCCTAAACCCTGAAACACCACCCCCAGCAAGACCCCCTACACTGCCCGAACAACACTGCAGTGCCCTAAACCCTAAAACACCACCCCCAGCACGACCCCCTACACTGCCCGAACACCACTGCTCTGCCAAAACCCTGAAACACCAGCCCCAGCACGACCCCCTACACTGCCCGAACACCACTGCACTGCCCTAAACCCTGAAACACCACCCCCAGCACGACCCCCTACACTGCCCGAACACCACTGCTCTGCCCAAAACCCTGAAACACCAGCCCCAGCACGACCCCCTACACTGCCCGAACACCACTGCACTGCCCTAAACCCTGAAACACCACCCCCAGCACGACCCCCTACACTGCCCGAACACCACTGTACTGCCCTAAACCCTGAAACACCACCCCCAGCACGACCGCCTACACTGCCTGAAAACCACTGCACTGCCCTAAACCCTGAAACACCAGCCCCAGCACGACCCCCTACACTGCCCGAACACCACTGCACTGCCCTAAACCCTCAAACACCAGCCCCAGCACGACCCCCTACACTGCCCGAATACCACTGCACTGCCCTAAACCCTGAAACACCACCCCCTGCATGACCCCCTACACTGCCCGAACACCACTGCACTGCCCTAAACCCTGAAACACCACCCCCAGCACGACCCCCTACACTGCCCGAACGCCACTGCACTGCCCTAAACCCTGAAACACCAGCCCCTGCACGACCCCTACACTGCCCGAACACCACTGCACTGCCCTAAACCCTGAAACACCACCCCCAGCACGACCCCCTACACTGCCTGAACACCACTGCCCTAAACCCTGAAACACCACCCCCAGCAAGACCCCTACACTGCCCGAATACCACTGCACTGCCCTAAAGCCTGAAACACCACCTCCAACACAACCCCCTGCGCTGCCTGAACACCATTGCTCTGCCCTAAACCCTGAAACACTGCCCCCAGCAAGACCCCCTACACTGCCCGAACACCACTGCACTGCCCTAAACCCTGAAACATCACCCCCAGCAAGAACCCCTACACTGCCCGAACACCACTGCCCTAAACCCTGAAACACCACCCCCAGCACGACCCCTACACTGCTCGAACACCACTGCACTGCCCTAAACCCTGAAACACCACCCCCAGCACGACCCCCTACACTGCCCGAACACCACTGCACTGCCCTAAACCCTGAAACATCAGCCCCAGCACGAACCCCTACACTGCCCGAACACCACTGCACTACCCTAAACCCAGAAACACCACCCCCAGCACGACCCCCTACACTGCCCGAGCACCACTGCCTGCACTGCCCTAAACCCTGAAACACCAGCCCCAGCACGACCCCTACACTGCCTGAACACTACTGCACTGCCCTAAACCATAAAACACCATCCCCAGCACGACCCCTACACTGCACGAACACCACTGCACTGCCCTAAACCCTGAAAACTACCCCCAGCAAGACCCCCTACACTGCCCGAACACCACTGCACTGCCCTAAACCCTAAAACACCAGCCCCAGCACGACCCCCTACACTGCCCGAACACCACTGCACTGCCCTAAACCCTGAAACACCAGCCCCAGCACGACCCCTACACTGCCCGAACACCACTGCACTACCCTAAACCCATAAACACCACCCCCAGCACGACCCCCTACACTGCCTGAGCACCACTGCACTGCCCTAAACCCTGAAACACCAGCCCCAGCATGACCCCCTACACTGCCCGAACACCACTGTACTGCCCTAAACCCTGAAACACCAGCCCCAGCACGACCACCTACACTGCATGAACACCACTGCACTGCCCTAAACCCTGAAACACCAGCCCCAGCATGACCCCCTACACTGCCCGAACACCACTGCACTGCCCTAAACCCTCAAACACCAGCCCCAGCACGACCCCCTACACTGCCTGAACACCACTGCACTACCCTAAACCCTGAAACACCAGCCCCAGCAAGACCCCCTACACTGCCCGAACACCACTGCACTGCCCTAAACCCTGAAACACCAGCCCCAGCAAGACCCCTACACTGCCCGAACACCACTGCGCTGCCCTAAACCCTGAAACACCACCCCCAGCAAGACCCCCTACACTGCCCGAACACCACTGCGCTGCCCTAAACGCTGAAACATCAGCCCCAGCAAGACCCCTACACTGCGCGAACACCATTGCACTGCCCTAAACCCTGAAACACCACCCCCAGCAAGACCCCCTACACTGCCCGAACACCACTGCACTAAACCCGGAAACACCAGCCCCAGCAAGACCACCTACACTGCCCGAACACCACTGCTCTGCCCAAAACCCTGAAACACCGGCCCCAGCGCGACCCCCTACACTGCCCGAACACCACTGCACTGCCCTAAACCCTGAAACACCACCCCCAGCACGACCCCCTACACTGCCCGAACACCACTGCACTGCCCTAAACCCTGAAACACCACCCCCAGCACGACCGCCTACACTGCCTGAAAACCACTGCACTGCCCTAAACCCTGAAACACCAGCCCCAGCACGACCCCCTACACTGCCCGAACACCACTGCACTGCCCTAAACCCTGAAACACCAGCCCCAGCACGACCGCCTACACTGCCCGAACACCACTGCACTGCCCTAAACCCTGAAACACCACCCCCAGCACGACCCCCTACACTGCCCGAACACCACTGCACTGCCCTAAACCCTGAAACACCACCCCCAGCACGACCCCCTACACTGCCCGAACACCACTGCTCTGCCCAAAACCCTGAAACACCAGCCCCAGCACGACCCCCTACACTGCCCGAACACCACTGCACTGCCCTAAACCCTGAAACACCACCCCCAGCACGACCCCCTACACTGCCTGAACACCACTGCACTGCCCTAAACCCTGAAACACCACCCCCAGCACGACCGCCTACACTGCCTGAAAACCACTGCACTGCCCTAAACCCTGAAACACCAGCCCCAGCACGACCCCCTACACTGCCCGAACACCACTGCACTGCCCTAAACCCTCAAACACCAGCCCCAGCACGACCCCCTACACTGCCTGAACACCACTGCACTGCCCTAAACCCTGAAACACCAGCCCCAGCACGACCCCTACACTGCCCGAACACCACTGCACTGCCCTAAACCCTCAAACACCAGCCCCAGCACGACCCCCTACACTGCCCGAACACCACTGCACTAAACCCGGAAACACCAGCCCCAGCAAGACCACCTACACTGCCCGAACACCACTGCACTGCCCAAAACCCTGAAACACCACCCCCAGCACGACACCCTACACTGCCCGAACACCACTGCTCTGCCAAAACCCTGAAACACCAGCCCCAGCACGACCCCCTACACTGCCCGAACACCACTGCACTGCCCTAAACCCTGAAACACCACCCCCAGCACGACCCCCTACACTGCCCGAACACCACTGCTCTGCCCAAAACCCTGAAACACCAGCCCCAGCACGACCCCCTACACTGCCCGAACACCACTGCACTGCCCTAAACCCTGAAACACCACCCCCAGCATGACCCCCTACACTGCCCGAACACCACTGCACTGCCCTAAACCCTGAAACACCACCCCCAGCACGACCGCCTACACTGCCTGAAAACCACTGCACTGCCCTAAACCCTGAAACACCAGCCCCAGCACGACCCCCTACACTGCCCGAACACCACTGCACTGCCCTAAACCCTCAAACACCAGCCCCAGCACGACCCCCTACACTGCCTGAACACCACTGCACTACCCTAAACCCTGAAACACCAGCCCCAGCAAGACCCCTACACTGCCCGAACACCACTGCACTGCCCTAAACCCTGAAACACCAGACCCAGCAAGACCCCTACACTGCCCGAATACCACTGCACTGCCCTAAACCCTGAAACACCACCCCCAGCACGACCCCCTACACTGCCCGAACACCACTGCACTGCCCTAAACCCTGAAACACCAGACCCAGCAAGACCCCTACACTGCCCGAACACCACTGCGCTGCCCTAAACCCTGAAACACCACCCCCAGCAAGACCCCTACACTGCCCGAACACCACTGCGCTGCCCTAAACGCTGAAACATCAGCCCCAGCAAGACCCCCTACACTGCGCGAACACCATTGCACTGCCCTAAACCCTGAAACACCACCCCCAGCAAGACCCCCTACACTGCCCGAACACCACTGCACTAAACCCGGAAACACCAGCCCCAGCAAGACCACCTACACTGCCCGAACACCACTGCACTGCCCAAAACCCTGAAACACCACCCCCAGCACGACACCCTACACTGCCCGAACACCACTGCACTGCCCTAAACCCTGAAACACCACCCCCAGCACGACCCCTACACTGCCCGAACACCACTGCACTGCCCTAAACCCTGAAACACCACCCCCTGCACGACCCCCTACACTGCCCGAACACCACTGCACTGCCCTAAACCCTAAAACTCTACCCCCAGCATGACCCCCTACACTGCCCGAACACCACTGCACTGCCCTAAACCCTGACTCACCACCCCCTGCACGACCCCCTACACTGCCCGAACACCACTACACTGCCCTAAACCCAGAAACACCACCCCCAGCACGACCCCTACACTGCCCAAACACCACTGCACTGCCCTAAACCCTGAAACACCACCCCCAGCATGACCCCCTACACTGCCCGAACACCACTGCACTGCCCTAAACCCTGAAACACCAGCCCCTGCACGACCCCTACACTGCCCGAACACCACTGCACTGCCCTAAACCCTGAAACACCACCCCCAGCACGACCCCCTACACTGCCTGAACACCACTGCCCTAAACCCTGAAACACCACCCCCAGCAAGACCCCCTACACAGCCCGAATACCACTGCACTGCCCTAAAGCCTGAAACACCACCTCCAACACAACCCCCTACGCTGCCTGAACACCATTGCTCTGCCCTAAACCCTGAAACACTGCCCCCAGCAAGACCCCCTACACTGCCCGAACACCACTGCACTGCCCTAAACCCTGAAACATCACCCCCAGCAAGAACCCCTACACTGCCCGAACACCACTGCCCTAAACCCTGAAACACCACCCCCAGCACGACCCCTACACTGCTCGAACACCACTGCACTGCCCTAAACCCTGAAACACCAGCCCCAGCACGAACCCCTACACTGCCCGAACACCACTGCACTACCCTAAACCCAGAAACACCACCCCCAGCACGACTCCCTACACTGCCCGAGCACCACTGCCTGCTCTGCCCTAAACCCTGAAACACCAGCCCCAGCACGACCCCCTACACTGCCTGAACACTACTGCACTGCCCTAAACCATGAAACACCATCCCCAGCACGACCCCCTACACTGCCCGAACACCACTGCACTGCCCTAAACCCTGAAACACCAGCCCCAGCACGAACCCCTACACTGCCCGAACACCACTGCACTACCCTAAACCCAGAAACACCACCCCCAGCACGACCCCCTACACTGCCCGAGCACCACTGCCTGCACTGCCCTAAACCCTGAAACACCAGCCCCAGCACGACCCCTACACTGCCTGAACACTACTGCACTGCCCTAAACCATGAAACACCACCCCCAGCACGACCCCCTACACTGCCCAAACACCACTGCACTGCCCTAAACCCTCAAACACCAGCCCCAGCACGACCCCTACACTGCCTGAACACCACTGCACTACCCTAAACCCTGAAACACCAGCCCCAGCAAGACCCCCTACACTGCCCGAACACCACTGCACTGCCCTAAACCCTGAAACACCAGCCCCAGCAAGACCCCTACACTGCCCGAACACCACTGCACTGCCCTAAACCCTGAAACACCACCCCCAGCAAGACCCCCTACACTGCCCGAACACCACTGCGCTGCCCTAAACGCTGAAACATCAGCCCCAGCAAGACCCCCTACACTGCGCGAACACCATTGCACTGGCCTAAACCCTGAAACACCACCCCCAGCAAGACCCCTACACTGCCCGAACACCACTGCACTAAACCCGGAAACACCAGCCCCAGCAAGACCACCTACACTGCCCGAACACCACTGCACTGCCCAAAACCCTGAAACACCACCCCCAGCACGACACCCTACACTGCCCGAACACCACGGCACTGCCCTAAACCCTGAAACACCACCCCCAGCACGACCCCTACACTGCCCAAACACCACTGCACTGCCCTAAACCCTGAAACACCACCCCCTGCACGACCCCCTACACTGCCCGAACACCACTGCACTGCCCTAAACCCTAAAACTCTACCCCCAGCATGACCCCCTACACTGCCCGAACACCACTGCACTGCCCTAAACCCTGACTCACCACCCCCTGCACGACCCCCTACACTGCCCGAACACCACTACACTGCCCTAAACCCAGAAACACCACCCCCAGCACGACCCCCTACACTGCCCAAACACCACTGCACTGCCCTAAACCCTGAAACACCACCCCCAGCACGACCCCCTACACTGCCCGAACACCACTGCACTGCCCTAAACCCTGAAACACCAGCCCCTGCACGACCCCCTACACTGCCCGAACACCACTGCACTGCCCTAAACCCTGAAACACCACCCCCAGCACGACCCCCTACACTGCCTGAACACCACTGCCCTAAACCCTGAAACACCACCCCCAGCAAGACCCCCCACACTGCCTCGAATACCACTGCACTGCCCTAAAGCCTGAAACACCACCTCCAACACAACCCCCTACGCTGCCTGAACACCATTGCTCTGCCCTAAACCCTGAAACACTGCCCCCAGCAAGACCCCTACACTGCCCGAACACCACTGCACTGCCCTAAACCCTGAAACATCACCCCCAGCAAGAACCCCTACACTGCCCGAACACCACTGCCCTAAACCCTGAAACACCACCCCCAGCACGACCCCCTACACTGCTCAAACACCACTGCACTGCCCTAAACCCTGAAACACCACCCCCAGCACGACCCCCTACACTGCCCGAACACCACTGCTCTGCCCAAAACACTGAAACACCAGCCCCAGCATGAACCCCTACACTGCTCAAACACCACTGCACTGCCCTAAACCCTGAAACACCAGCCCCAGCATGACCCCCTACACTGCCCGAACACCACTGCACTGCCCTAAACCCTGAAACACCAGCCCCAGCATGAACCCCTACACTGCCCGAACACCACTGCACTACCCTAAACCCAGAAACACCACCCCCAGCACGACCCCCTACACTGCCCGAGCACCACTGCCTGCACTGCCCTAAACCCTGAAACACCAGCCCCAGCACGACCCCCTACACTGCCTGAACACTACTGCACTGCCCTAAACCATGAAACACCATCCCCAGCACGACCCCTCACACTGCACCGAACACCACTGCACTGCCCTAAACCCTGAAAACTACCCCCAGCAAGACCCCTACACTGCCCGAAAACCACTGCACTGCCCTAAACCCTAAAACACCAGCCCCAGCACGACCCCCTACACTGCCCGAACACCACTGCACTGCCCTAAACCCTGAAACACCACCCCCAGCACGACCCCCTACACTGCCTGAACACCACTGCCCTAAACCCTGAAACACCACCCCCAGCAAGACCCCCTACACTGCCCGAATACCACTGCACTGCCCTAAAGCCTGAAACACCACCTCCAACACAACCCCCTGCGCTGCCTGAACACCATTGCTCTGCCCTAAACCCTGAAACACTGCCCCCAGCAAGACCCCCTACACTGCCCGAACACCACTGCACTGCCCTAAACCCTGAAACATCACCCCCAGCAAGAACCCCTACACTGCCCAAACACCACTGCCCTAAACCCTGAAACACCACCCCCAGCACGACACCCTACACTGCCCGAACACCACTGCACTGCCCTAAACCCTGAAACACCACCCCCAGCACGACCCCTACACTGCCCGAACACCACTGCACTGCCCTAAACCCTGAAACACCACCCCCTGCACGACCCCCTACACTGCCCGAACACCACTGCACTGCCCTAAACCCTAAAACTCTACCCCCAGCATGACCCCCTACACTGCCCGAACACCACTGCACTGCCCTAAACCCTGACTCACCACCCCCTGCACGACACCCTACACTGCCCGAACACCACTACACTGCCCTAAACCCAGAAACACCACCCCCAGCACGACCCCCTACACTGCCCAAACACCACTGCACTGCCCTAAACCCTGAAACACCACCCCCAGCACGACCCCCTACACTGCCCGAACACCACTGCACTGCCCTAAACCCTGAAACACCAGCCCCTGCACGACCCCCTACACTGCCCGAACACCACTGCACTGCCCTAAACCCTGAAACACCACCCCCAGCACGACCCCCTACACTGCCTGAACACCACTGCCCTAAACCCTGAAACACCACCCCCAGCAAGACCCCTACACTGCCCGAATACCACTGCACTGCCCTAAAGCCTGAAACACCACCTCCAACACAACCCCCTGCGCTGCCTGAACACCATTGCTCTGCCCTAAACCCTGAAACACTGCCCCCAGCAAGACCCCTACACTGCCCGAACACCACTGCACTGCCCTAAACCCTGAAACATCACCCCCAGCAAGAACCCCTACACTGCCCGAACACCACTGCCCTAAACCCTGAAACACCACCCCCAGCACGACCCCCTTACACTGCTCGAACACCACTGCACTGCCCTAAACCCTGAAACACCACCCCCAGCACGACCCCCTACACTGCCCGAACACCACTGCACTGCCCTAAACCCTGAAACATCAGCCCCAGCACGAACCCCTACACTGCCCGAACACCACTGCACTACCCTAAACCCAGAAACACCACCCCCAGCACGACCCCCTACACTGCCCGAGCACCACTGCCTGCACTGCCCTAAACCCTGAAACACCAGCCCCAGCACGACTCCCCTACACTGCCTGAACACTACTGCACTGCCCTAAACCATGAAACACCATCCCCAGCACGACCCCCTACACTGCACGAACACCACTGCACTGCCCTAAACCCTGAAAAACTACCCCCAGCAAGACCCCCTACACTGCCCGAAAACCACTGCACTGCCCTAAACCCTAAAACACCAGCCCCAGCACGACCCCCTACACTGCCCGAACACCACTGCACTGCCCTAAACCCTGAAACACCAGCCCCAGCACGACCCCCTACACTGCCCGAACACCACTGCACTACCCTAAACCCATAAACACCACCTCCAGCACGACCCCCTACACTGCCTGAGAACCACTGCACTGCCCTAAACCCTGAAACACCAGCCCCAGCATGACCCCCTACACTGCCCGAACACCACTGCACTGCCCTAAACCCTGAAACACCAGCCCCAGCACGACCACCTACACTGCATGAACACCACTGCACTGCCCTAAACCCTGAAACACCAGCCCCAGCATGACCCCCTACACTGCCCGAACACCACTGCACTGCCCTAAACCCTGAAACACCAGCCCCAGCACGACCCCTACATTGCCCGAACACCACTGCACTGCCCTAAACCCTGAAACACCACCCCCTGCATGACCCACTACACTGCCCGAACACCACTGCACTGCCCTAAACCCTGAAACACCACCCCAGCACGACCCCCTACACTGCCCGAACACCATTGCACTGCCCTAAACCCTGAAACACCACCCCCTGCACGACCCCTACACGGCCCGAACACTACTGCACTGCCCTAAACCCTGAAACACCGCCCCCAGCATGACCCCCTACACTGCACGAACACTACTGCACTGCCCTAAACCTTGAAACACCAGCCCCAGCAAGACCCCCTACACTGCCCGAACACCACTGCACTGCCCTAAACCCTGAAACATCACCCCCAGCAAGACCCCCTACACTGCCCGAACACCACTGCCCTAAACCCTGAAACACCACCCCCAGCAAGACCCCCTACACTGCCCGAACAACACTGCAGTGCCCTAAACCCTAAAACACCACCCCCAGCACGACCCCCTACACTGCCCGAACACCACTGCTCTGCCAAAACCCTGAAACACCAGCCCCAGCACGACCCCCTACACTGCCCGAACACCACTGCACTGCCCTAAACCCTGAAACACCACCCCCAGCACGACCCCCTACACTGCCCGAACACCACTGCTCTGCCCAAAACCCTGAAACACCAGCCCCAGCACGACCCCCTACACTGCCCGAACACCACTGCACTGCCCTAAACCCTGAAACACCACCCCCAGCACGACCCCCTACACTGCCCGAACACCACTGTACTGCCCTAAACCCTGAAACACCACCCCCAGCACGACCGCCTACACTGCCTGAAAACCACTGCACTGCCCTAAACCCTGAAACACCAGCCCCAGCACGACCCCCTACACTGCCCGAACACCACTGCACTGCCCTAAACCCTCAAACACCAGCCCCAGCACGACCCCCTACACTGCCTGAACACCACTGCACTACCCTAAACCCTGAAACACCAGCCCCAGCAAGACCCCTACACTGCCCGAACACCACTGCACTGCCCTAAACCCTGAAACACCAGCCCCAGCAAGACCCCCTACACTGCCCGAACACCACTGCGCTGCCCTAAACCCTGAAACACCACCCCCAGCAAGACCCCCTACACTGCCCGAACACCACTGCGCTGCCCTAAACGCTGAAACATCAGCCCCAGCAAGACCCCCTACACTGCGCGAACACCATTGCACTGCCCTAAACCCTGAAACACCAGCACCAGCAAGACCCCCTACATTGCCCGAACACCACTGCACTAAACCCGGAAACACCAGCCCCAGCAAGACCACCTACACTGCCCGAACACCACTGCACTGCCCAAAACCCTGAAACACCACCCCCAGCACGACACCCTACACTGCCCGAACACCACTGCACTGCCCTAAACCCTGAAACACCACCCCCAGCACGACCCCTACACTGCCCGAACACCACTGCACTGCCCTAAACCCTGAAACACCACCCCCTGCACGACCCCCTACACTGCCCGAACACCACTGCACTGCCCTAAACCCTAAAACTCTACCCCCAGCATGACCCCTCACACTGCCCGAACACCACTGCACTGCCCTAAACCCTGACTCACCACCCCCCTGCACGACCCCCTACACTGCCCGAACACCACTACACTGCCCTAAACCCAGAAACACCACCCCCAGCACGACCCCTACACTGCCCAAACACCACTGCACTGCCCTAAACCCTGAAACACCAGCCCCAGCACGACCCCCTACACTGCCCGAACACCACTGCACTGCCCTAAACCCTGAAACACCAGCCCCTGCACGACCCCCTACACTGCCCGAACACCACTGCACTGCCCTAAACCCTGAAACACCACCCCCAGCACGACCCCCTACACTGCCTGAACACCACTGCCCTAAACCCTGAAACACCACCCCCAGCAAGACCCCCTACACTGCTCGAATACCACTGCACTGCCCTAAAGCCTGAAACACCACCTCCAACACAACCCCTACGCTGCCTGAACACCATTGCTCTGCCCTAAACCCTGAAACACTGCCCCCAGCAAGACCCCCTACACTGCCCGAACACCACTGCACTGCCCTAAACCCTGAAACATCACCCCCAGCAAGAACCCCTACACTGCCCGAACACCACTGCCCTAAACCCTGACTCACCACCCCCCTGCACGACCCACTACACTGCCCGAACACCACTACACTGCCCTAAACCCAGAAACACCACCCCCAGCACGACCCCCTACACTGCCCAAACACCACTGCACTGCCCCAAACCCTGAAACACCACCCCCAGCACGACCCCCTACACTGCCCGAATGTGAGAAGTTGGCCTGGCATATGCTGTCCACTAATTATAGTGGGCACCTTGCACCAGTCCAAATCGACTCTTATGGTAGGTAGGTTAAAGACAACCTTATTGAAAGCTATCCTAGTGGTAGCTGTGGAGAGCAGCCTTCAGGCTAAGTCTTGAAGGAATGTAAAGCAGCTTGTTTTACCAGTCTATAATCTCTTGAGTGACCAAATGAAAGAGCACCACACCAGGTATATATTCAAAATATATGTATTTATTACTAAACACACCCCTCTAGTCTCTTTATGAGGCTAGAGTTCAAAGTACATAGGTTATAAGATCTTAAATCACAGTAATAGCACAAATACACGTTTGGGCCCTAGGGGCGTACCAAACCATATACCAATAAAGTGGTATGCGAACCACGACTGAACTAGACACTAGGCCTAGAGCCTCTAGAAGTGCTTGGACCACAAGGAACCACCCAAGGTAGTGACACAGGGGACCCACGGGAGACGCGTGCAGTGTAAATACACAACCGCGATACGCCGTTAACTTCTATGGAGAAAGTCGGGATCGGGAAAATAGAGGAAAGGGACACTTAGAAGAGGACTAGGACAAAACCCTTTGAGATCTAGGACTTTGAAGAGTCTCTACCCACGGGAGCACCGGAGTACTCGTGTTACCTCACCCAGGGAAGCCGGGTGCATAGGTGCCTTTCGGGGTCGGGTTTCGTCGTCGGTTCTTATGGCGATCTGCTGCAAAGTGCTGCTGGCGACCAGGAGAAAAGTGTCCGGGTGGATCCAAGAGTGGATCGGAGTTCTGAAGAACCTGAAAGCAGAGGGGACAGAGTCTGGGTCACTAGCCAGTGACCAGGGAGGCGATGGACAGATGCCCACCGATGCCGAGTGCTTCAGATTCGATGACGGTCGTCTTGACTCTTCAGCCACGAGGTCCAGGAGGCGTTGTCGGCGACCAGGAGCAGGATTCGGGCTGTTGCTCGATGTCTGTCGAGTGCAGAGGTGTCGGCGACCAGATTGGACCCAACAAGCCTTGGCAACGGCAAGTCTCGAGTAAGATGTAGATCGTCGATGATGCAGACCAGCAAGGTCTGGGGAACTCACCCAGCAAGGGTAAGTGAGGGCAGGCCTGGAGCAACCAGACTGCCAAGTAAAGAAAAGATTGGCCTTCGGGAAGGGCTACTAGCCAACGGGCTAGCGACCGCGAAGGAGCCTCGTGACGCCGCACGTGGAGCTGGCTTACAGGACACTCGTGGAGTGGGGGCCAGTGATCTTCGGTGCAGGTGGTGCTGGAGGCTAGGGCTACTCGGAGCCCAAAGCACGACTTCTTGGGAGACCCAGAAGATGGTGCACTTGCAAATGTGCTTGGTGTCCAGGGGTCACGGTCTCACGTTACCCACGATAGCCACGGGCCTCAGCTTTGCTGGGGACTCAGGGTAGCCTCGGGGAAGTCTGAGAATCCACCTCTGGTGATGCGATGACTTCGGCGTCCGACGGGAGCTTCAGTGATGCGAACCGGACAGATGCTTCTTTGGTGCCTGCCAAGCAGGGGAGTCACTCCTTGACCCCAAGGGAGATTCTTCAGTCCTCTAATCGTGAGTAGAGCGTCGAAGGTCCAGGATTCTGTTTCAGAGTTTCGTCCAGGTATAATCTAAAGTCCTAGGGACTGGGTTCCTACCTTTATTCTAAAAATAGGGGATGGACTACTCTGTGGCCCCACCTATGGGTGGGTCAGGGCAGAGGGGTGGCTACACCCCTTTCCCTTTGTCCAGTTCGCGCCAAAGCAGGGGCTGCAAGCCCCTGATCCGGTTTGAACTGGGGTATGCACAGGGACACCAAATGTGCCCCCAGTGCAGGACTTCAAAGCACCCGAAAGTGCTCCCGCCCAGCCCCAATACACATTGTCCTGTCTGGGGAGGTGGTCACACCTCCCTGGGACAGGAAACCTATTGTCCAGGCCTCCCCTGCCGGAGTTTCGTCCAGCAGCAGGAGGCCAGACTCGTGTCTGTGGCAGCAGCATCCATTTTGTGATGCCAGGCTCTGGAAAGAAGTTACCGGACTCGTCAGAGTTAACATGCCTTTCCCTCTAGAAGGGTGGAATGCTACCCCCGCCGCCAGGATTGGCGGGGGGTAGTATTCCAAGATGTTTGACACCAAACACGACATGTTTAGGTGCAGCCATTCCATAGTTAGCATTTTACCGCGAGGATATAATGCGTTTAAGAGTATATGGTCAGGCTGCACTACAAACAGCATCAGAGATGGTCTCCGAACGCTGCAGAGGGGCCCTGCTCATGCAGGGGCACCCTCTCACATAGGAACCATGCACTCTGCCTTTAGGATTGATAAGGCCTGCCTTAGGAGTGACTTATAGGTTTATATGTGTGTATGCATTTAGTGATATAGGTAACCTATACCACTGCAAGGGGTGCATGCACCACCTTACCCAGGCTGCAGTAGCAGACCTGTGGTGCCAGTTTGGATGGCCTACCAGGGGTGGCATAATACATGCTGCAGCCCCTGGCAGGCCTCTGAGGTGCCTATGCCCTTGGTACATAGTATACCATATACTAGGGACTTACAAGGGCACTCCAGATCCCAATCAGTGATGTGCCTAAGGCACATGGAGACCCTTTTAAAGAGGAAACAGCTAGGCTGGGGTTCTGAATAGCAGGGCCCCAGCCAGACTAATGTCGAAAACCAGTGAAGTATCAGCAAAAAGTGGGGGTACCCCTGTGAAGCAGATCCTACTCTCCTACACAACCCCCCCAAACGTAGGGACATTAAACTAACCTTGCCCAGTTAAGTCTTCATGTTCTAAGTGGAAATACCTAGAGAGTCCATCTGCATTCGCATGGTTACTCCCAGGCCTATGTTCCACTGTAAAGTCCATCCCCTGTAGGGAAATGGACCACCTAAGCAGTTTGGGGTTTTCACCCTTCATTTGTTTTAGCCATAAGAGGGGCTTATGGTCTGTCTGAACCAGGAAGTGTGTACCAAACAAGTATGGCCTCAACTTCTTCAGAGCCCAGACCACAGCAAAGGCCTCCCTCTCTATGGCTGACCAACGTTTCTCTCTAGGGGTCAGCCTTCTGCTAATAAAAGCTACTGGCTGATCCTGACCTTCTTCATTCAATTGTGACAGTACAGCCCCTACCCCCAACTCAGATGCATCAGTTTGAACAATGAACTTCTTGGAGTAATCAGGACTCTGCAGAATTGGAGCAGTGCACATGGCCTGCTTGAGGTCATCAAATGCCTTTTGACAGCTAACTGTCCACTGAACCTTTTTGGGCATTTTCTTAGAAGTTAAGTCATTCAAGGGTGTCACTATTGATCCATACCCCTTGACAAATCTCCTATAGTACCCAGTCAGGCCTAAGAAGGCTCTCACCTGAGTCTGGGTAGTGGGAGCAGTCCAGTCCATGATGGTCTGGATCTTGCTCTGCAAAGGTTGAACCTGGCCTCCACCCACAAGGTGGCCCAGGTACACAACCTGACTCTGCCCTATCTGGCACTTAGTGGCCTTGATAGTCAGGCCTGCCTTTTGCAGGGCCTGTAAAACATTCCTGAGGTGGACCAGGTGATCCTCCCAGGTGGAGCTAAAGACAGCAATATCATCTAGATAAGCTGCACTATAGGCTTCCAGTCCTGTGAGAACTGTGTTCACCAACCTCTGGAAAGTGGCAGGTGCATTTTTCAGACCAAAGGGCATCACCACAAATTGATAATGCCCACTAGGGGTTGAAAATGCTGTTTTGGGCTTTGCAGCATCAGCTAGTCTGATCTGCCAGTAGCCAGCTGTTAGGTCAAATGTGCTGAGATATTTGGCAGAGGCCAAAGTATCTATGAGCTCATCTGCCCTGGGTATTGGATGGGCATCAGTCCTAGTGACTGCATTGAGGCCTCTGTAGTCTACACAAAACCTCATCTCTCTTTTCCCACCACTGGTGTGAGGTTTAGGTACTAGGACTACTGGACTAGCCCAAGGGCTATCTGAGGGCTCAATCACTCCCAATTCCAACATCTTCTGGACTTCAGTCCTGATACAGTCCCTGACATGGTCAGGTTGCCTATAAATCTTGTTTTTAATAGGCAGACTGTCCCCAGTGTCCACTTCATGAGTGCACCAGGTGGTCTGACTGGGTGTCAGTGAAAACATATGTCTAAACTGATTGAGGACTTGCCTGCAATCAGTTTGTTGCTGGGTAGTGAGGCTGCCTGCCAAGGCTACACCATCAACTGACCCATCGTCAGGGTTCTGTGAGAGCAGGTCAGGGAGTGGGTCACTCTCTTCCTCCTGCCCTTCATCAGTAGCCATGAGCAAGCCCATGTCTGCCCTGTCCACATATGGCTTAAGTCTGTTGACATGGAGAACCCTTTGGGGACTCCTGGGTGTTCCCAGGTCTACTAAGTAAGTGACCTCACCCTTCTGCTCAACAATAGTGTGGGGTCCACTCCATTTGTCTTGGAGAGCTGCTGGGGCCACTGGCTCCAACACCCACACCTTCTGTCCTGGCTGGTAAACAGTCAGAACAGCCTTTTGGTCATGCCAGGCCTTCTGCAGTTCCTGGCTAGCCTCAAGGTTTTTGGTTGCCTTTTTCATGTACTCAGCCATCCTGGAGCGGAGACCAAGTACATAGTCCACTATATCTTGCTTTGGGGGCTTGAGAGGTAACTCCCATCCTTCCTTCACCAAGCACAGTGGACCCCTCACAGGGTGGCCAAACAGAAGTTCAAAAGGGCTGTAACCAACCCCCTTCTGAGGCACCTCCCTATATGCGAATAAAAGGCAGGGCAAGAGTATGTCCCATCTACGCCTAAGCTTTTCTGGGAGCCCTTTAATCATGCCCTTCAAGGTTTTGTTGAATCTCTCAACTAAACCATTGCATTGTGGGTGATAGGGTGTGGTGAACTTATAAGTAACTCCACACTCCTTCCACATTGCTTTTAAGTAACCAGACATGAAGTTTGCACCCCTGTCTGATACTACCTCCTTAGGAAAGCCCACTCTTGAGAAGATTCCCAGGAGGGCCCTTGCCACCACAGGTGCTGTAGTGGTCCTGAGGGGAATAGCTTCTGGGTACCTGGTGGCATGATCCACTACCACCAGGATAAACCTGTGCCCAGAGGCTGTTTGGGGATCCATGGGACCAACAATGTCAATCCCTACCCTCTCAAAGGGCACCCCCACCACAGGTAGTGGTATCAGGGGGGCCTTTGTAGTGCCACCTGCTTTGCCACTGGCTTGGCAGGTTACACAGGAGCGACAAAACTCCTTACTGTCTTCAGACATGTGGGGCCAGTGAAAGTGAGGGACAATTCTGTCCCAAGTCTTGTTCTGGCCCAGGTGTCCTGCTAAGGGAATATCATGGGCTAGGGTCAATAGGAAGCCCCTGAACTTCAAAGGTATTACCAACCTCCTGGTAGCACCAGGCTTGGGGTCTCTACTCTCTGAGTACAGGAGTCCATCATCCCAATACACTGTATGGGGACCACTAGCTTTCCCAGCAGCCTCAGCAGCAGCTTGCTGTCTGAGGGGTTCAAGGGAGGGGCAGCTCTGCTGCTCCTGGCTCAGATCTGCCCTAGAAGGTCCCCCTGTCCCCAAGAACTCAACCTGTTCAGGTTCAAGTTCCTCTGGGACAGTTCCTTCTTCAGGGCTGAGATCATCCCCCTCAAGGGACTGATCTTCCTCCTGAGCCAAGGGGGAAGGCACTGCCTTAACCCTACTACTCCTCCTCTTGGAAGGCACTTGGTCCATTCTTCCAGAATCCAAGGCCTGTTCAGTTTTAGACAGTTTAGCTTGTGACCTGGTCACAGCAAACACATCTGCAGGGATCCCCAGCATTTCTGCATGGGTCCTGAGCTCCACTTCTGCCCAAGCAGAAGTCTCTAAGTCATTGCCAAGCAAGCATTCGACTGGTAGGTTTGCACTTACCACAACCTTCTTAAGGCCAGTTACCCCTCCCCAGGAGAAGTTAACAACTGCCAGAGTATGGTCTGTTCTGACATTGCTAGCATTGGTCACTTGGTACATTTCACCAAGTATAACTTGCCCAGGTAGCACAAGGTCTTGTGTCACCATTGTGACACTTGCCCCTGTGTCCCTAAATGCCAAAGCCTCTCGTCCATTGATTAAAGGCTGTTGTCTGTACTTGCCCAGATTACTGGGACTCACAGTGGAGGTCACATCCATGCCTCCATCACAGACTAACACAGCCTGAGTCAGTTCCCTGACTAAGTCAGAGCCCAACTCAGTTCCCAGGGTGAACCCTACTAAACCCTTTGCTGGAGCACCTCCACCAACTGTACTAGGGGGAACAGGTGCCTTAGGGGCATTGGTGGGTGCTGGACTGGAGTCTTTGGACTTGGTGCAATCACTGGTCCAGTGGGTCTTTTGCTTACAGACCTTGCACCATGGTTTTCTTTGGCCTTTACCCTTGGTAGACTGGGAATCCCCACCAGAAGAAGATTTTTGGGGGCCTGATGAAGACTTTTGATCTTTACCCTTCTCCCCACCCTTGTCAGAGTTCTTAGCATCTTGCTTCTTGGTTTCCCCACCTTGGTTCTGTACCTTCTGCTTCACCCTGGTTCTGACCCATTTGTCTGCCTTCTTTCCCAATTCTTGGGGAGAGGTCAGATCAGAGTCAACCAGGTACTGATGCAACAGCTGGTTTTGACAGTTATTAAGAATCTGCTCCCTCATTATCAGATTATACAATCCTGAGAAGTCACACACCTTACTGCCCATCAACCAGCCTTCCAGAGCCTTGGCAGAACAATCCACATAGTCTACCCAGTCTTGAGTCTGTGCTTTTTGGGTGTCTCTGAACTTCAACCTGTACTGTTCAGTGGTTAGGCCAAACCCATCAATAAGAGCACTCTTCAAGACCTTGTAATTATCAGCATCCTCCTCTCTAACAGTGAGGAGCTTGTCTCTACCTTTGTCAGCAAAGGAGAGCCACAAGATTGCTGCCCACTGCTCCTGAGGGACCTTCTGTACTTTACAGGCCCTCTCTAAAGCAGTTATCCATTTGTGGATGTCATCCCCACTCTGGTAGGGAGGGACAATCTTGCTCAGGTTCCTATGGTCATAGGACCTTTCCCTATCTCTAGGGACATGGCTGCCACCATGGGACTCTAGTCCCAACTTTCTTCTCTCTTTAAGGAGATCTAGGGATTCTCTATCTAAAGCCAATTGCTTCTTCCTGATCTCCAGTTGAGTTTCCTCATACTGGACCAGTCTCTTTCTTCTCTCATGAGAGGATTCCCTCCTGTGAGAAGAAACAGAGCTCCCTATTGAGGTGCCAGAGTGGTTAGACTCCTGAGAAGGAGACCTAGACTTTCTGAGCACACTCATAATCCTTCCTGGGGGGACAAAGGTGTGGTTCTCAAGATCCTCATCTTCATCTTCCCCAGAAGGGATTGGGTTTTCCAGGTCAGGGTCATTGTCACCCTCCTGGTCAGTTTCAGAGGGGGGCTGGGGGTAGTAGTACCCCTGGCCCCTTCCTCATCTGCTGGCCCACCCTCTGCTCCTACCCCTTCAGTCTCTGAAGACTTACTAAGATCATAAGCCACCAACAACTCCTGGAGGTGTTGGGTGGTGGGACTTTGGCCTGTCCTTAATTTCCTCACGTTACACAAAGCTCTCAGTTCCAAGAATGGGAGTGTGTCATACTTGGAGGGGAAGCTCAATGGCTTCCTGCAGGGCATCTCTAGATCCTGCTTTTAAAGACATTACTAGTGTGGTGTGGTGTATGCACTACCTACTCTAGTGTGGCCTACTAAACTCTCTTGAGTTGTAGAAAGGGTTGTGCTATCCCTTAACACACAACTCTAAGTTCAGTAGAACTTACTGATATTCTAAGCTTAAATTATATGTACCTTAGGTACCTTTAGTGGTTTTCAGTTGATCAATTCAATTGAGATTATCTGGTAAAACAATAGCAAGCTGGAATCCCACACGCTGCACACCAATGTGAGAAGTTGGCCTGGCATATGCTGTCCACTAATTATAGTGGGCACCTTGCACCAGTCCAAATCGACTCTTATGGTAGGTAGGTTAAAGACAACCTTATTGAAAGCTATCCTAGTGGTAGCTGTGGAGAGCAGCCTTCAGGCTAAGTCTTGAAGGAATGTAAAGCAGCTTGTTTTACCAGTCTATAATCTCTTGAGTGACCAAATGAAAGAGCACCACACCAGGTATATATTCAAAATATATGTATTTATTACTAAACACACCCCTCTAGTCTCTTTATGAGGCTAGAGTTCGAAATACATAGGTTATAAGATCTTAAATCACAGTAATAGCACAAATACACGTTTGGGCCCTAGGGGCGTACCAAACCATATACCAATAAAGTGGTATGCGAACCACGACTGAACTAGACACTAGGCCTAGAGCCTCTAGAAGTGCTTGGACCACAAGGAACCACCCAAGGTAGTGACACAGGGGACCCACGGGAGACGCGTGCAGTGTAAATACACAACCGCGATACGCCGTTAACTTCTATGGAGAAAGTCGGGATCGGGAAAATAGAGGAAAGGGACACTTAGAAGAGGACTAGGACAAAACCCTTTGAGATCTAGGACTTTGAAGAGTCTCTACCCACGGGAGCACCGGAGTACTCGTGTTACCTCACCCAGGGAAGCCGGGTGCATAGGTGCCTTTCGGGGTCGGGTTTCGTCGTCGGTTCTTATGGCGATCTGCTGCAAAGTGCTGCTGGCGACCAGGAGAAAAGTGTCCGGGTGGATCCAAGAGTGGATCGGAGTTCTGAAGAACCTGAAAGCAGAGGGGACAGAGTCTGGGTCACTAGCCAGTGACCAGGGAGGCGATGGACAGATGCCCACCGATGCCGAGTGCTTCAGATTCGATGACGGTCGTCTTGACTCTTCAGCCACGAGGTCCAGGAGGCGTTGTCGGCGACCAGGAGCAGGATTCGGGCTGTTGCTCGATGTCTGTCGAGTGCAGAGGTGTCGGCGACCAGATTGGACCCAACAAGCCTTGGCAACGGCAAGTCTCGAGTAAGATGTAGATCGTCGATGATGCAGACCAGCAAGGTCTGGGGAACTCACCCAGCAAGGGTAAGTGAGGGCAGGCCTGGAGCAACCAGACTGCCAAGTAAAGAAAAGATTGGCCTTCGGGAAGGGCTACTAGCCAACGGGCTAGCGACCGCGAAGGAGCCTCGTGACGCCGCACGTGGAGCTGGCTTACAGGACACTCGTGGAGTGGGGGCCAGTGATCTTCGGTGCAGGTGGTGCTGGAGGCTAGGGCTACTCGGAGCCCAAAGCACGACTTCTTGGGAGACCCAGAAGATGGTGCACTTGCAAATGTGCTCGGTGTCCAGGGGTCACGGTCTCACGTTACCCACGATAGCCACGGGCCTCAGCTTTGCTGGGGACTCAGGGTAGCCTCGGGGAAGTCTGAGAATCCACCTCTGGTGATGCGATGACTTCGGCGTCCGACGGGAGCTTCAGTGATGCGAACCGGACAGATGCTTCTTTGGTGCCTGCCAAGCAGGGGAGTCACTCCTTGACCCCAAGGGAGATTCTTCAGTCCTCTAATCGTGAGTAGAGCGTCGAAGGTCCAGGATTCTGTTTCAGAGTTTCGTCCAGGTATAATCTAAAGTCCTAGGGACTGGGTTCCTACCTTTATTCTAAAAATAGGGGATGGACTACTCTGTGGCCCCACCTATGGGTGGGTCAGGGCAGAGGGGTGGCTACACCCCTTTCCCTTTGTCCAGTTCGCGCCAAAGCAGGGGCTGCAAGCCCCTGATCCGGTTTGAACTGGGGTATGCACAGGGACACCAAATGTGCCCCCAGTGCAGGACTTCAAAGCACCCGAAAGTGCTCCCGCCCAGCCCCAATACACATTGTCCTGTCTGGGGAGGTGGTCACACCTCCCTGGGACAGGAAACCTATTGTCCAGGCCTCCCCTGCCGGAGTTTCGTCCAGCAGCAGGAGGCCAGACTCGTGTCTGTGGCAGCAGCATCCATTTTGTGATGCCAGGCTCTGGAAAGAAGTTACCGGACTCGTCAGAGTTAACATGCCTTTCCCTCTAGAAGGGTGGAATGCTACCCCCGCCGCCAGGATTGGCGGGGGTAGTATTCCAAGATGTTTGACACCAAACACGACATGTTTAGGTGCAGCCATTCCATAGTTAGCATTTTACCGCGAGGATATAATGCGTTTAAGAGTATATGGTCAGGCTGCACTACAAACAGCATCAGAGATGGTCTCCGAACGCTGCAGAGGGGCCCTGCTCATGCAGGGGCACCCTCTCACATAGGAACCATGCACTCTGCCTTTAGGATTGATAAGGCCTGCCTTAGGAGTGACTTATAGGTTTATATGTGTGTATGCATTTAGTGATATAGGTAACCTATACCACTGCAAGGGGTGCATGCACCACCTTACCCAGGCTGCAGTAGCAGACCTGTGGTGCCAGTTTGGATGGCCTACCAGGGGTGGCATAATACATGCTGCAGCCCCTGGCAGGCCTCTGAGGTGCCTATGCCCTTGGTACATAGTATACCATATACTAGGGACTTACAAGGGCACTCAGATCCCAATCAGTGATGTGCCTAAGGCACATGGAGACCCTTTTAAAGAGGAAACAGCTAGGCTGGGGTTCTGAATAGCAGGGCCCCAGCCAGACTAATGTCGAAAACCAGTGAAGTATCAGCAAAAAGTGGGGGTACCCCTGTGAAGCAGATCCTACTCTCCTACACCGAACACCACTGCACTGCCCTAAACCCTGAAACACCAGCCCCTGCACGACCCCCTACACTGCCCGAACACCACTGCACTGCCCTAAACCCTGAAACACCACCCCCAGCACGACCCCCTACACTGCCTGAACACCACTGCCCTAAACCCTGAAACACCACCCCCAGCAAGACCCCCTACACTGCCCGAATACCACTGCACTGCCCTAAAGCCTGAAACACCACCTCCAACACAACCCCCTACGCTGCCTGAACACCATTGCTCTGCCCTAAACCCTGAAACACTGCCCCCAGCAAGACCCCTACACTGCCCGAACACCACTGCACTGCCCTAAACCCTGAAACATCACCCCAGCAAGAACCCCTACACTGCCCGAACACCACTGCCCTAAACCCTGAAACACCACCCCCAGCACGACCCCCTACACTGCTCGAACACCACTGCACTGCCCTAAACCCTGAAACACCACCCCCAGCACGACCCCTATACTGCCCGAACACCACTGCTCTGCCCAAAACACTGAAACACCAGCCCCAGCATGACCCCCTACACTGCCCGAACACCACTGCACTGCCCTAAACCCTGAAACACCAGCCCCAGCACGAACCCCTACACTGCCCGAACACCACTGCACTACCCTAAACCCAGAAACACCACCCCCAGCACGACCCCCTACACTGCCCGAGCACCACTGCCTGCACTGCCCTAAACCCTGAAACACCAGCCCCAGCACGACCCCCTACACTGCCTGAACACTACTGCACTGCCCTAAACCATGAAACACCATCCCCAGCATGACCCACTACACTGCCCGAACACCACTGCACTGCCCTAAACCCTGAAACACCAGCCCCAGCACGAACCCCTACACTGCCCGAACACCACTGCACTACCCTAAACCCAGAAACACCACCCCCAGCACGACCCCTACACTGCCCGAGCACCACTGCCTGCACTGCCCTAAACCCTGAAACACCAGCCCCAGCACGACCCCCTACACTGCCTGAAAACTACTGCACTGCCCTAAACCATGAAACACCACTCTCAGCACGACCCCCTACACTGCCCGAACACCACTGCACTGCCCTAAACTCTGAAACACCAGCCCCAGCACGACCGCCTACACTGCCTGAACACCACTGCACTACCCTAAACCCTGAAACACCAGCCCCAGCAAGACCCCCTACACTGCCCGAACACCACTGCACTGCCCTAAACCCTGAAACACCAGCCCCAGCAAGACCCCCTACACTGCCCGAACACCACTGCACTGCCCTAAACCCTGAAACACCACCCCCAGCAAGACCCCCTACACTGCCCGAACACCACTGCGCTGCCCTAAACGCTGAAACATCAGCCCCAGCAAGACCCCCTACACTGCGCGAACACCATTGCACTGCCCTAAACCCTGAAACACCACCCCCAGCAAGACCCCCTACACTGCCCGAACACCACTGCACTAAACCCGGAAACACCAGCCCCAGCAAGACCACCTACACTGCCCGAACACCCTGCACTGCCCAAAACCCTGAAACACCACCCCCAGCACGACACCCTACACTGCCCGAACACCACTGCACTGCCCTAAACCCTGAAACACCACCCCCAGCACGACCCCTACACTGCCCGAACACCACTGCACTGCCCTAAACCCTGAAACACCACCCCCTGCACGACCCCTACACTGCCCGAACACCACTGCACTGCCCTAAACCCTAAAACTCTACCCCCAGCATGACCCCCTACACTGCCCGAACACCACTGCACTGCCCTAAACCCTGACTCACCACCCCCTGCACGACCCCCTACACTGCCCGAACACCACTGCCCTAAACCCTGAAACACCACCCCCATCACGACCCCCTACACTGCTCGAACACCACTGCACTGCCCTAAACCCTGAAACACCACCTCCAACACAACCCCCTACGCTGCCTGAACACCATTGCTCTGCCCTAAACGCTGAAACACTGCCCCCAGCAAGACCCCCTACACTGCCCGAACACCACTGCACTGCCCTAAACCCTGAAACATCACCCCCAGCAAGAACCCCTACACTGCCCGAACACCACTGCCCTAAACCCTGAAACACCACCCCCAGCACGACCCCCTACACTGCTCGAACACCACTGCACTGCCTAAACCCTGAAACACCACCCCCAGCACGACCCCCTACACTGCCCGAACACCACTGCTCTACCCAAAACACTGAAACACCAGCCCCAGCATGACCCCCTACACTGCCCGAACACCACTGCACTGCCCTAAACCCTGAAACACCAGCCCCAGCACGAACCCCTACACTGCCCGAACACCACTGCACTACCCTAAACCCAGAAACACCACCCCCAGCACGACCCCCTACACTGCCCGAGCACCACTGCCTGCACTGCCCTAAACCCTGAAACACCAGCCCCAGCACGACCCCCTACACTGCCTGAACACTACTGCACTGCCCTAAACCATGAAACACCATCCCCAGCATGACCCCCTACACTGCACGAACACCACTGCACTGCCCTAAACCCTGAAAACTACCCCCAGCAAGACCCCTACACTGCCCGAAAACCACTGCACTGCCCTAAACCCTAAAACACCAGCCCCAGCACGACCCCCTACACTGCCCGAACACCACTGCACTGCCCTAAACCCTGAAACACCAGCCCCAGCACGACCCCTACACTGCCCGAACACCACTGCACTACCCTAAACCCATAAACACCACCCCCCAGCACGACCCCCTACACTGCCTGAGCACCACTGCACTGCCCTAAACCGTGAAACACTAGCCCCAGCACGACTCTCTACACTGCCAGAACACCATTGCACTGCCCTAAACCCTGAAACACCAGCCCCAGCACAACCACCTCACACTGCCCGAACACCACTGCACTGCCCTAAACCCTGAAACACCACCCGTGCACGACCCCCTACACTGCTCCGAACACCACTGCACTGCCCTAAACCCTGAAACACCACCCCCAGCAAGACCCCCTACACTGCCCGAACACCACTGCCCTAAACCTTGAAACACCACCCCCAGCAAGACCCCTCACACTGCCCGAACACCACTGCACTGCCCTAAACCCTGAAACACCAGCCCCAGCACGACCCCCTACATTGCCCGAACACCACTGCACTGCCCTAAACCCTGAAACACCACCCCTGCATGACCCACTACACTGCCCGAACACCACTGCACTGCCCTAAACCCTGAAACACCACTCCCAGGACGACCCCCTACATTGCCCAAACACCATTGCACTGCCCTAAGCCCTGAAACACCACCCCCTGCACGCACTCCCTACACTGCCCGAACACTACTGCACTGCCCTAAACCCTGAAACTCCGCCCCAGCATGACCCCCTACTCTGCACAAACACTACTGCACTGCCCTAAACCCTGAAACACTACTCCCAGCAAGACCCCCTACACTGCCCGAACACCACTGCACTGCCCTAAACCCTGAAACATCACCCCCAGCAAGACCCCCTACACTGCCCGAACACCACTGCCCTAAACCCTGAAACACCACTCCCAGCAAGACCCCCACACTGCCCGAACAATACTGCAGTGCCCTAAACCCTAAAACACCACCCCCAGCACGACCCCCTACACTGCCCGAACACCACTGCTCTGCCCAAAACCCTGAAACACCAGCCCCAGCACGACCCCCTACACTGCCCGAACACCACTGCACTGCCCTAAACCCTGAAACACCACCCCCAGCACGACCCCCTACACTGCCCGAACACCACTGCACTGCCCTAAACCCTGAAACACCACCCCAAGCACGACCGCCTACACTGCCTGAAAACCACTGCACTGCTCCTAAACCCTGAAACACCAGCCCCAGCACGACCCCTACACTGCCCGAACACCACTGCACTGCCCTAAACCCTCAAACACCAGCCCCAGCACAACCCCTACACTGCCCGAACACCACTGCACTACCCTAAACCCTGAAACACCAGCCCCAGCAAGACCCCCTACACTGCCCGAACACCACTGCACTGCCCTAAACCCTGAAACACCACCCCCAGCAAGACCCACTACACTGCCCGAACACCACTGCGCTGTGTTAAACGCTGAAACATCAGCCCCAGCAAAACCCCCTACACTGCGCGAACACCATTGCACTGCCCTAAACACTGAAACACCACCCCCAGCAAGACCCCCTACACTGCCCGAACACCACTGCACTAAACCCAGAAACACCAGCCCCAGCAAGACCACCTACACTGCCCGAACACCACTGCACTGCCCAAACCCTGAAACACCACCCCCAGCACGACACCCTACACTGCCCGAACACCACTGCACTTCCCTAAACCCTGAAACACCACCCCCAGCACGACCCCTACACTGCCCGAGCACCACTGCACTGCCCTAAACCCTGAAACACCACCCCCTGCACGACGCCCTATACTGCCCGAACACCACTGCACTGCCCTAAACCCCAAAACTCTACCCCCAGCATGACTCCCTACACTGCCCGAACACCACTGCACTGCCCTAAACCCTGACTCACCACCCCCTGCACGACCCCCTACACTGCCCCAACACCACTACACTGCACTAAACCCAGAAACACCACGCCCAGCACGACCCCCTACACTGCCCAAACACCACTGCACTGCCCTAAACCCTGAAACACCACCCCCAGCACGACCCCCTACACTGCCTGAACACCACTGCACTGCCCTAAACCCTGAAACACCAGCCCCTGCACGACCCCTACACTGCCCGAACACCATTGCACTGCCCTAAACCCTGAAACACCACCCCCAGCACGACCCCCTACACTGCCTGAACACCACTGCCCTAAACCCTGAAACACCACCCCCAGCAAGACCCCCTACACTGCCCGAATACCACTGCACTGCCCTAAAGCCTGAAACACCACCTCCAACACAACCCCCTACACTGCCTGAACACCATTGCTCTGCCCTAAACCCTGAAACACTGCCCCCAGCAAGACCCCTACACTGCCCGAACACCACTGCACTGCCCTAAACCCTGAAACATCACCCCCAGCAAGACCCCTACACTGCCCGAACACCAGTGCCCTAAACCCTGAAACACCACCCCCAGCACGACCCCTACACTACTCGAACACCACTGCACTGCCCTAAACCCTGAAACACCACCCCCAGCATGACCCCCTACACTGCCCGAACACCACTGCTCTGCCCAAAACACTGAAACACCAGCCCCAGCATGACCCCCTACACTGCCCGAACACCACTGCACTGCCCTAAACCTTGAAACACCAGCCCCAGCACGAACCCCTACACTGCCCGAACACAACTGCACTACCCTAAACCCAGAAACACCACCCCCAGCACGACCCCCTACACTGCCTGAACACCACTGCCCTAAACCCTGAAACACCACCCCAGCAAGACCCCTCACACTGCCCGAATACCACTGCACTGCCCTAAAGCCTGAAACACCACCTCCAACACAACCCCCTACACTGCCTGAACACCATTGCTCTGCCCTAAACCCTGAAACACTGCCCTCAGCAAGACCCCTACACTGCCCGAACACCACTGCACTGCCCTAAACCCTGAAACATCACCCCCAGCAAGACCCCCTACACTGCCCGAACACCAGTGCCCTAAACCCTGAAACACCACCCCCAGCACGACCCCCTACACTACTCGAACACCACTGCACTGCCCTAAACCCTGAAACACCACCCCCAGCATGACCCCTACACTGCCCGAACACCACTGCTCTGCCCAAAACACTGAAACACCAGCCCCAGCATGACCCCTACACTGCCCGAACACCACTGCACTGCCCTAAACCTTGAAACACCAGCCCCAGCACGAACCCCTACACTGCCCGAACACAACTGCACTACCCTAAACCCAGAAACACCACCCCCAGCACGACCCCCTACACTGCCCGCGCACCACTGCCTGCACTGCCCTAAACCCTGAAACACCAGCCCCAGCACGACCCCTACACTGCCTGAACACTACTGCACTGCCCTAAACCATGAAACACCATCCCCAGCACGACCCCCTACACTGCACTGAACACCACTGCACTGCCCTAAACCCTGAGAAAACTACCCCCAGCAAGACCCCCTACACTGCCCGAACACCACTGCACTGCCCTAAACCCTGAAACATCACCCCCAGCAAGACCCCCTACACTGCCCGAACACCACTGCCCTAAACCCTGAAACACCACCCCCAGCAAGACCCCTACACTGCCCGAACACCACTGCACTGCCCTAAACCCTGAAACACCAGCCCCAGCATGACCCCCTCACACTGCCCGAACACCACTGCACTGCCCTAAACCCTGAAACACTACCCCGTGCATGACCCCCTACACTGCCCGAACACCACTGCATTGCCCTAAACCCTGAAACACCAGCCCCAGCATGACCCCTACACTGCCCGAACACCACTGCACTGCCCTAAACCCTGAAACACAACCCCCAGCATGACCCCTCACACTACCCGAACACCACTGCACTACCCTAAACCCTAAAATACTCCCCCAGCACGACCCCTACACTACCCGAACACAACTGCACTGCCCTAAACCCTCAAACACTCCCCAGCACGACCCCTACACTACCCGAACACCACTGCACTGCCCTAAACCCTAAAACACTCCCCCAGCACGACCCCCTACACTGCCCGAACACCACTGCACTGCCCTAAACCCTAAAACACTCCCCCCAGCATGACCCCCTACACTACCCAAACACCACTGCACTGCCCTAAACCCTAAAACACTCCCCCCAGCATGACCCCCTGCACTGCCCGAACACCACTGCACTGCCCTAAACCCTGAAACACTACCCCGTGCATGACCCCCTACACTGCCCGAACACCACTGCATTGCCCTAAACCCTGAAACACCAGCCCCAGCATGACCCCTACACTGCCCGAACACCACTGCACTGCCCTAAACCCTTAAACACAACCCCAGCATGACCCCTACACTACCCGAACACCACTGCACTACCCTAAACCCTAAAATACTCCCCCAGCACGACCCCCTACACTACCCCGAACACAACTGCACTGCCCTAAACCCTCAAACACTCCACCCAGCCACGACCCCTACACTACCCGAACACCACTGCACTGCCCTAAACCCTAAAACACTCCCCCAGCACGACCCCCTACACTGCCCGAACACCACTGCACTGCCCTAAACCCTAAAACACTCTCCCAGCATGACCCCTCACACTACCCAAACACCACTGCACTGCCCTAAACCCTAAAACACTCCCCCAGCATGACCCCCTGCACGACCCAAACACCACTGCACTGCCCCAAACCCTGAAACACCACCCCCAGCAAGACCTCCTACACTGCCCGAACACCACTGCACTGCCCTAAACCCTGAAACACCACCCCCAGCACGACCTCCAGCACGACCCCCTACACTGCCCGAACACCACTGCACTACCCTAAACCCTAAACACGACCTCCTACACACACAAAGACCATTGCACTACCCTAAACCCTAAAACACTACCCCCAGCACGACCCCCTACACTACACAAACACCACTGCACTACCCTAAACCCTAAAACACTACCCCCTACACTACACAAACACCACTGCACTACCCTAAACCCTAAAACAATACCCCCAGCACGAACACCTACACTACCCAAACACCACTGCACTACCCTATACCCTAAAACACTACCCCCAGCAGTACCCCTCACACTACCCAAGCACCATTGCACTACCCTAATTCCTAAAACACTACCCCCAGCAGTACCCCCTACACTACCCAAACACCACTGCACTACCCTAAACCCTAAACCACTACCCCCAGCACGACCCCCTACACTATACAAACACCACTGCACTACCCTAAACCCTAAATCTACCACCAGCATGACCCCCTACACTACACAAACACCACTGCACTACCCTAAACCTAAAACACTACCCCCAGCACGACCCCCTTCACTACCTAAACACAACTACACAATTTGTTTACAGGCGTTGCAACGCAGGCCTGTGGTGCTTACTGGAAGTACTTGGTGGGCTAGTTGGGCCTCAGGGACCCTCAGGATTCAAGGTGACCTAATCCCCAACTTAAAAACACGCCACGGGGCGCGTTTGCACAGTGGTGAAGGGAGGGGGCGGGGCCTCAGGTGACATGTGCAAGAAACACGCCTTGAATCCTGAGGGACTCTGGGGGCCAACTAGCCCACCAGGTACCTTCAGTAAGCACAACAGAGTTGCGTTGCAGAGAGGTGAAAAAGGTGCGTGGCCTCGGGAACGCCTCTCTGCAACTCAGCTCTGTGGTCCTAACTGTAGGTACCTGGGGGGCTAGTTGGGCCCCAGGGACCCTCAGGATTCAAGGGGACTTAATCCCGCAACTTAAAACGCGCTCACGGGGCGCGTTTGCACACGCGTTTTAAGAGGTAGTTTTAATCCCCTGCCCTGTTATGTACTAGGGACTTACAGAGGAGGTCATGCTAATCACAGGGGTACTCCCAACGCATAGTGTTCCCTAGTGTATGTAGGTGTTTTCACTGTATTCTAAGTGTCTTTAGCATAGCACTGACTCTGGTTAGTCAGAGTCAGTTACCACCAGTACCCGTCTGAAAAGTTGTGGGCACAGGAGGATTTTGCAACATGGCCTCTTTCTGCTCCTCTGTTGGTTCTTTCTGCACATCTTTGCTTCTTCCTGCACTTTTCTTCGTCTTTGTGGACTTCTGTTGCTTCTTTCTGCATTTCTTTTGCTTCTTTCTGCGCGTTTTTTCTTCTTTCTTCACATGTCCTACCTCTGTAGGCATAGTTAGAAACTAGCATTTAAAAAACCTTTGAAATTCACTTAAAAAATCATAGGTTTCAGGCACGTTATAGTTAGAAATTAGCATTTAAAAACCTTTGAAATTCACTGAAAAAACCATAGGTTTCAGAAACGTTATAGTTAGAAATTAGCATTTAAAAACCTTTGAAATTCACTGAAAAAAACCATAGGTTTTAGGGACAGTTATAGTTAGTTGGACATTTCACTCGTACAAAACCATAGAAATTTCCCCGTTATAGTTAGTTCAGCTAACTATAACTCAGCGCCCCATAATGCACTGCTGATGACATCACATATTACATCACTCATGACATGGTCAGTGACATCACTGATGACATCACTGATGACATCTCAAATGACATCACTGATGACATCATCCATGTGATAATTTCATGCATCTTCTCACACCCTAATATAGCTTTTGATACACCCACTCTAAATTACAGACTGCCATTTTCAAAACCATACACACTCCAATACCAATAACTACATACCCACTCACTGATTCTTAGGTCTGCACACACACATCTACTCACTCATCCGTACAGTCACTCATACTTACAGTCTACTCAGTACAGGACTATCATATGCACTCATACACCTATATAAACACTCACACACCGCCACTCATCCATAGAGATACTCACACACCTAGTCAGTCATGCAAAAAATTAATCACACACCCATTTACTCACCTATACAGTTATACACACACCAGCTCACTTACTCCATACAAATACTAGCACATTCTTATGCTCTTATACAATAACTGATACAAGCACACACGCATCCATACAGCCACTCTCACAATCACACACTCTCACTATATAGCCATTTAAATACTCTAACACACATATATTCTGCCTTTTACATATGTAGTTACTCGCACATGTACCACTGAGATATACATTCACTCACTAACACACCCATACACACACTCACCCACCCAAGCAGTCCATCACAGATGCACTCTTGAAATCATGCACCTAGTGAATCACCCACTCACACATCTATGTACAGAGTCACACACACCCCACCCCACACAAACACTCAGGCAGCCATACAGATACTCAGAGAACCAATCAATAACCCATATAGACACTGATGTAGCTATTCGCAAATCCATGCATCCACTTACACACCAACAAACAGACGGATACAGACATTCACACAGTTTAGTCACTAACCCATGCATTCAGTAAGATACGTTTAATCACTCACTTGTAGAGTCAGCTCACGCACGTACTAAATCATCCATTCAGACACTTAAACACCCACTCATTCTTCAATACGCCTTTCCCTATATATATTAAACATATTTAAACTTTACAGAAACACACAGTCACTGGATGATGTCATCAGTGATTTCATTTGAGATGTCATCAGTGATGTCACTGACCATGTCATGAGTGATGTAATATGTGACGTCATCAGCAGTGCATTGTGAGGGTGCGAAGTTATAGTTAGCTGAACTAACTATAACGGGGGAATTTCTATGGTTTTGTACTGAGTGAAATGTCCAACTAACTATAACTGTCCCTAAAACCTATGGTTTTTCAGTGAATATATATATACACACACATATATGTATATATATACACACACGTATATAAATATATATATATATTATATGTATGTATCAGCATGTGTATGTGTGTGTGTATATATATATATGTATGTACACACACACACACAAATATATATAATTCACTGAGATAACAAAAGGTTATATGGACGTTATAGTTAGGCTCAAATTTTACTTGTGCAAAGCCATTGAAATTTAGCAGTTACACTTTCCTGAGCTAACTATAATTACGCCCCTGTAATGCACTGCTTCTGAACTAACATATTACATCACTCATGACATGGTCAGTGACATCACTGATGACATCTCAAATAACATCACTCATGACATCACTGATGACATCATCTAGTGATTCTGAGTGTTTTCAAAAAGTTTATGAGTGTTAAACATATATACTAAGGTAGCTACAAAAGTTAAATTAGTTTAGTTTGTGTACTACTAATGAGTGATTCTAGTTTAAAACTGGCTTTATACGTGTGTCAGTGAGTGTGTGACTGGCTGCACAGGTGAATAAGTGGGTGTGTAAGTAGTTGAATGGTTGAGTAAGTAGCTGTGTGAGTGGCTGTATGGGTTAGTGAGTGGGTATGTAAGTGGTGCATGGATGAGTGAGTGGGTATGTGAGATACTGTGTAGGTAACTGAGCGTTCGTGTGAGTGGCTATATAGGTGAGCGAGTGGGTGTGTCAGTGGATGTCAGTCAGTAGATGTGTGAGTGGATGCATGGGTGAGTGTGTGTGTGTGTGTGTAAGTGGTGTATAGATCAGTGAGTGGGATTATGAGAGACTATAGGTGACGAGTGTTCACGTGAGTGGCTGTATGGCTGAGTGAGCAGATGCATCAGAGTCTGTTTCGGCATGAGAGTGGCTGTATGGGGAGTAAGTATGAGAGAGACTATGTGGGTGGTTCTGTGCTTGTCTCAATGACTGTTTAGGTGACTGAGTACATGTGTGAGTATCTGTATGGGTAAATGAGTGGCTGTGTGAGTGGCTGTATAGGTGAGTGCATGGGTGTGAGAGTAGCTGTATGGGTGAGTGACTCTGTGTCTGAGTGGTTGTTTAGATATATGATTGGGTGTGTGAGTGTCTGTATGTCTGCATGAATGGGTGTGTGAGTGCCTGTTTTGGTGAATGAGTGGGTGTATGAGTGGGTGTTTGGTGAGTGAGTGACTCTGTGAATGACTGTATAGGAGAAATAGTGAGGGTATGAGTATCTGTATGGGTGAGTGTGTTATTGTGTGAGTGGCTCTATGGGTGCATGAGTGGGTGTGTAAGTAGTTGTATGGGTGAGTGAGTGGTTGTATGAGTGCATGTATGAGTGATTGAGCGGGTATGGAATTGGCTCTATGCATGAGTGAGTGGGTGTGTGAGTACTTCTATGGGTCTGTGAATGGGAATGTGAGTTGTGTGGGTGTGTGAGTGGGTGTATGAGAGGTTGCATGGGGTGTGAGTGGGTATGTGAGTGGTTTTATGGATGATGTCATCAGTGATGTCACTGACCAAGTCATGAGTGATGTAATATATGAGGTCATAACCAGTGCATTCCGGGGCATAAGTTATAGTTAGCTCATGTAACTATAACTGCTGAATTTCAATGGTTTTGTATGAGCAAAATCTGAGCGAAATCTGAGCTTAACTATAACATCCCTGTAACCTTTGTTTTTTTCAGGTAATTTCTAAGGTTTTTAAATTCTATTTCCTATCTATAATGTCACTGCAACCTTTGGTTTTATAGTGAATTTCTAGGGTTTTTTAAATTTGATTTCCTAATTATAACTGTTCCAGTGATCTTTGTTTTCTTAAGTGAATTTCAAAGGTTTTTAAAACTCTATTTCCTTGCTAAAATGTCCCTGTAACTTTTGGCTTTTCTCATACTTATACTCAGTCTACCTCAGTCTACCAAATGCAGTGTGGATCACATTCTCCATCCTAATTAAGGGCTCTCTTTTTCTACATGTGGACGCCCATTCTGACATTGGACCAGCAAGTTGCCTCAGACAAATGTGATTGAACTTCACATTTCAGGCTCCTTCGGATAACAATAGCATTTGAATAAGGTGATTCACCAGGCATCTTTGCACACATGCAGCAGGGTGCATGGGAGACCCTATATGTGTCATTGAGTACTAGCTTCAGGATCCTTCTGGAAACTCTTCACTCCTGAAGTGCTCCTCCACATGAGAGCATGCGTAAGAAAATGATTGTATGTAATATTGATTGTGCATGTGCTCAGAACTCCACTCTCCACCAGGACACACCAAGAAGTATCATACAGGAGAACACATTAAGTCAGAACTCATAACATACATCCTATACAATATATTTAGTGTTTGGTGGGCTGCACTTTTTTCCCAATTTTCTAATATTCACAAATTTCTTGCAAGAAATTGTGGTACATATATTCCGGTACTGCGGTTATTTGCGAAATTCACGAGATTTTTTTGAAAGTGTAAAAACATATATAAACATATTGCAATTATTCTTTGAGGTAATTAGTTTACTAATATAACATGTAAAGTGAGATTTGCATAAGTAATATTATGGTTCAACACTCTTTTAGTCAATTTTGTGTTTTTGCAACTAAGCTGGCATTCGCGACTATGTCGGTGTTCGCAAATATAACGTGACTACGGAATAAAGGGATTACATTGAACAAGACACTTTTTATTATTCTAGAAAGGAAGTCCCCACCCAGGTTTCTTTTCTTCATATTTCCGGTGCTCAGATCAGATGTTTTTATTGCAGCATCTGTTCTTTTCCAATATAGGAAATTAATTTTGCAGTTTTTGGGATTTTTCATTTAGAAATAAAATGGCATTTGGTGGCAGTGAAGAACAAGAGCAACATCCAAAGGAAAAAAATTCATCAGAAGAGGAACCCATTGCAAACCACCAGTCTATCGCATGGGAATTTTTTACCATCCCCTCTGGGGAAAAGAAAATGGTGGCAAAGCATGTGAAGTGCTCTTTGTGCAAGAAGACCCTGTCCAGTGGTAAGTCCAAGAAATACTCCTGTGGTACAACAAGTATACTGACACATCTAAAGACCTAGCACAACAAGCACTTGACCAGAGACCAGAGGGAGCACAGTGCAGCAGATGCATCAACATCAGGTGCCACACCAATTGCGCCAGGGGACCCTATTCCTACTGAGGTTGACCTACGTCTCCGTGAGAATTTCTTGGAGCTCCTAAGAATCAGGACATTTTGTTTAGACTGTAGTGGAACAATTGGTTGCTTCAGTGTAGGAGTTAGCAAAGCACCACAAGTGTTAGTTTTGTTGTTGTTGAATGACACTTGTATACCCAGTTTTAAGCTTTCTAGAAAATTAATTTTCCAGTTGCCATTTTATTTCTAAAAAACCCAAAAATACAAAATGTTAAAAAGCAAAAAAATAAGTTCTGAAAATTCACACAAAAAGGTTCTCATTAGAACCACCTTTCTTAGGTTTAAAAGAAGATAAACTGCATGGGTGTGTATGCTTAACAAAGAGTATGAATGAGTGAGTTTCTGTGCTAGTGAGTGAGTGGATGCATGAGTGAGTAACTTGATGTGTAAGTGTTTGAGTGAGTGGGTTTGGCAGTGGCTGTATAGGTGAGTCAGCGGGTGTGTTATTAGCTGTATGGTGAGGGAGTGGGTTTGTCAGTGACTTTATCATTGACTGGGTGTGTGAGTGGCTGAATGGGTGTGTGAGTGGTTGAATGAGTGGCTATATGGAGGAATAAGTACATGTGTTAGTAGCTGTATGGGTGAGTGAGTGGGTGTATCAGTGACTGTATAAGTGTGTGAGTGGGTGCATGAGTAGCTGTATGGTTGAGTGAGGGTTTGGATGCCACACCCTGTTTTACACAGTTCTTTAGAGGAGCAACCCCTAGCAAAGTAGCAATCAATTGCACGGGAGTTTTTCACCATCCCCTCCAGGCAAAAGAAAGTGGCGGCAAAGCATGTAAAGTGCTCTTTATGTATCAAGACCCTCTCCAGGAGTACATCAAAGAAATATTCGTGTTGCACCATGAGTATGTTGACACATTTAAAGATGTATCACTCCAACCACTGTTAAAAAAGAAAAAGAGCATGAATATAAGTAAGTATTACATTTACAAAATTCCAGAAACAAAACAGAGCACATTACATATGCTGTAACAGTATATCACATTATAGTTATACATTTAATTTTCCTTTTTCTGTTCTCAGCTTTATACTTGTACACCATAAATGTTGCACTGTATAAATATTCATCCTTGAACAGTGGGGAAAAACAGTTGCATAAATTGTTAAAAAAAAATACCAAAACTGCAGAGTATATTACTACAAGTAAGTGGCACTATGCAATGCATTCACTACAATTGTTTTACCTACATTTGCTAAACTAATCTAAACAAACATATGCAAAAAATAACTCTTTTTATTATGACTGGTACAAGACTACTCGTAGATATAAAGCACACTTAAATTTTGGAAACCAATCTTTATTACTTACTGAATTACATTTTTCCAGAAATCCTCCTTAGTACTTTGGTTGAAGAAACAAAAGGTAAGAATTTAGAAGTTTGAAAGGCAGTTAAGGTCTGAATTTAAGATTGCTGTCATTGCATTCCATCCATCTAGTTTCACTTTTTAATTAGACAGTGTAGTGTACAGATGTTATAGTAAGTCCTTTGCGTAAAGAAAAATAGCTAAAGTATTATATGTTCTTCCAGGAATTGATATTTTGTCCAGCTTTGAAGTTTGTAATTTCAGTTTCCAATATAGATCCATCTGCTCTGCATCATTGTTTCATTAATCTAAGGTATTTTACATTTCTTCGTATATGCAACAACCACATAACATCGGATCTACAATTTGGGCAGGTCATATTTTGTTTAGCCTTTTTGATAAATCTGTCAAAAGGCACAGTTTTGGAATCTGGTAATGTTAAGTACAGAAATTGCTCAGAATTGAATTGAGTGGTAGATGTAAAAGAGCAATCTTCAAAGTCATTATTCCATGTGTAACTCAGTCCAAATAAGTCATCAATATTTACTTTTTCTTCTTCTAAAACTTCAAGGATGTCCATTATAAATTCCTGTGCCTCTTGTTGAGTGTTGTGAGTAAATACTACTGATCCACTACATATAGCTAGTAAAGGTTGAATGTCTGAAGTACAATGTATTTACAGCCCTATCAATACTTAAACGTTGGAGCAAACAACACAGTGCAGAACACAATCTGTTCTCTGGTTTTCTGTTGAATTACATTTATATGATGTGGTAAATGGAAGAGGACACTGAGAACAACATTTGCATAGCAGTTGACAGTAGAACTGTTCTGCAATTGGTAACCTACAATGTCTTCCTCATTTTCCAGTTTTTCTTCTTAACACCTTCTTTAGTGTCCTTGTTTTCTTCTTTTCAGCAACACCAATAGATTCTTTTGGAAGCTTCCACTTCAGACAGATTTTCTGTTTCTCATAAATGGGATACTCTCCTAAATAAGAACCATATATGCTTCTTCACCGATTGTGCTCTCTGACACAACTTGAATTGGCACTAACTTTCCTATCATCAAAATAAACCAAAAATACACCAGACAGCGTTTTAAATCAAGGTAATGCTACATATGACATACCTTCTCTAAATACAGTCCTCCCAATATTAATAAAAGCTGCGTCTACACTTAAACCTTGAGATGTATGGATAGTTACAGCATACGCTAGAGAGAGTGAGAACTGCTGTTGCTGGACATATAAGTCCTTTACTAGCAAAAAATGTACAACAGATCGGGCAATCTGCATCACTTCATCAAACTGATCAAATTTTATGGCTAAGTATTCAAACTCATCCCTATTTGGAAAATTAATGAAATCAATACTTTACCATTAGCACCATTTACTAATCCGTCCTCAACATTTAAATTATGCTACAAAATAACTATACAGCTTTTGCACAAGCATAAACACTTTTTTAATCCTGTAGTCCTGGATACAGACTTCTCCAATTAATCCAATTTTGCTTGTAGTTTTCCACTTAGCAGTATTGTCACTCCCTGGTGTTCCATTTTGTCAATGGCTGCAATTTCCAACATCTTTTCTTTCTCCAGTTTTAGTAATTCTTCATTAAAATTGGAGCACTCCTTAAGTGTGGGCATTAAAACAACTATGGATTTCCCTTCTTCAACAAAATTGAACATTAGCTGTCCTGCTGTATTGTCAGAGGAAACTAGTTTCTTGATCAGTCAACTTTATAAGGTACATTTCCCATCCTTTTTCAAAACCCCTACTATTATGTTCTTCAGAATATTTCCATATTCCACGTCAGATGCTTAACACATATTCTTCAGAAGTTCCTTGTATTGGAAGTTTAGCCAAATATTTACATTGCCAATACTTCCCAAAGAATTTTGAGTTTCATTATGGAGAAGTGTCTTGAAAAAAGGCTCTCCTTTGACAGGGGTAAGTTGCAGTAGGTCACTGAGACAATTAAATGCTTTCCTCCAAACAGCATGTCATGCACTGTTTTTAAAATCTGTTGCATTCTCAAGTGTACGAAGGCAAACATTTAGTTTGATACCATGCTCACCTAATCAATGATTAAAAGCTTCAGTTTCTCCAAAACTCTTGACACCTCATGACTAGCTTCATCAGATAACTTCTTTTATTCCAGTTTATTGTCATGTTCAACAGGTAGCATAAGTAGTCGATGTAAAAGTAATTACGGTGCCAGCTTGACTACTGATGTATAATAGTATTGGCTTAAATGATGAGCATTTACATTCTTTCTTCTCATGGAGTAATCCATGCTTTATTTTCTCTTTTACCTCCATATAAATGTCTTTCTGTTCGTCATTCAGTTGTGCAACTAACTGTTGGAAATCAACACATTCCTGTCTCGCTTGTTCCATTGCATTTTCCACCTCATTCATGGCTATTGTGGCTTCATTTTCAAAAATTGGTTGCCCAAGAGGATTCTGACTCAGTGGGCCAGACCTTTAGCTGCTTTGTGAACTATCCTTAGCTAACTAAGCAGTAATTGTTTCTTCCTGTTCAAGCTCATCATTTAACATTTGAAAGTAGTTATTGAAACGCTGAACACTGAATGCTGTCTTTCACAGTGTTGAAAGAATCTTCTTAGCAGTCGTAGTCTCCACGTAATTCTGATTCAGCACACCAAGGATTGAAGAGTTGTAGAAGTGCCAAATAGTAAAACTCTCTTTTATCTGGAGTTTGCCAACTACATTTTTCTGTGGTTAATTTAATTTCCTTTTGTATGTCTCACCAAACAACAGTCACATCCAACTACTGCATATTTCCCTTTTTCTATGGTTTCTGTTACATTGCTTCTATATCTGTAGTATTGAAATACTTCCTAGAGGCACTGGTTTCTAGATGTGGACCCCTTCTTGGATAGTATGTGTCAGACATATTTGATTTCACAATGTCTGTACTTTCCAGATCAAACTCTGCTAGGTACTGAATTTCCAGTAGAGACTTCAAGACTCTGTTTTACGCTTCTTGCAATGCCCAAATTTATCCAAACAATTCACATTAACTTTGAGAACAAACTGGCTAAGCTCAACCAATCACAGCACTCATAGGACCCTATTTCTCTATGGGAAATCATTTTCAAGCTGAAGCTGAATAATTTCTTGGTGAGAGTCTTTTCTGCTGAAATCTCTTCCCACATCTACTTCATCTCTGTTGGTTCTGATTTTGTAATATATGAAGTGACGTTACGAGCAACAGCAATGGAGTTGTCCGCAACAAAATGTATATCCATATTAGCATTCCACATTTTGAGAATCACATGGTTATAGTCATGAATATACTTGGAGGCCTCTGTTCTTCTGAAGTTGTTTGTCTTTTTGGTGATTTTCGTGTCAAGTGTATGTCTGATTGCAGATAAAAAGCTGTTCACTCTTCCTTGAGAAATGACAGGTCGTAGAAAACCAATATGACATCTTGCGTTAAATTTTCCTTTGCATCTGTATTTTTGACGACAATGCTTTCCACACCTTTGTGTTTAAAAGTGCAGAACTTGGTGTCTCAGGCCTTTTTCACCACTGTCTTTCGGGTAGGTGCATGGCACATACTGTTCTATGAAAGAGAGTACAGACTCATCACTGTCTGTTCCAAATTTCAGTGCATTTTTTATCCATAACAGCATGTGAATATGAGGAGCACCTCTTGCTTTGTACTCTTTACGCCAAAAGATATCAGTTACTTCACCAAGAGGTCGATTTGTTTTGTTGCAGATGAAAGACAGCATTGTTTGAAATCTGCGGTTAAAAATATCTACAAATATTAGCAGGATCCAAAGAGCTGATGTCCTTAATGTTTGAGTTTGCTTCTCTCAAAGGTTCAAGCAGGTCATCCACGGATATTCAGCACAAGTGGTTGTCAAAAACCAAGTAGGTGCACCTAGGTTTCTCAACATGCATTTCAGTTCTCGATTACAATGATACAATTACTCGTTGGTGCCACATTGGCACACCATTAAATTATTCAAGTTGTATTCCAACTTTTCATCCGTTCCATATACTTTGTCAACAAATTCATTTGCAGAGAGATTTTGAAGATTAACTCCTGTCTTCAGTATGTGGTTTACAGCATAAGATAGTTCAGACAAGTCACTCTCAAATAGAAGATGGAAAATGTATGGAATACACTGACGAAATCTAGGATCCTCTGAATATAATATTGTTGATCAGTATTCAGCTGCTGGTATTTGTATGAGGCGGTCATCATATTGGCCACCTGCTCCATCGGGAAATAATTGTTGAAAACAACAAGCCTCTAAACATTTCTCCCACACACTCATGGGAGCTCCTTTTGCTTGTTCAATTTGAAAGAGATCAATAGCATCACCAATAACTTCTTTAGAATGCAGTGTATGTGTGTTGTAGTGTTCATAAGTGTCTTTTGATCTGGATGGATCCACTTTTCAGTCTGTCCACATGATGGCAATGTTTCATCCTCCATACGAGTTACATCTCGAACAACATCAACATTTTTATAATAAATATTATTTTAGACCAGGTATAATGTTGCCAGATTTTTTTCTTCTTGGTAGGCACACCATTTATTAGTATGATAAGTGGTTCATCAATTTCTCTCTCTATACCGACAGTTTCAATATTCTGTTTAAAATCTAAAGGTAAGTAGACAACTCTTCCTTTCAAGGCCTTTCTGTAGCTCAGTTATTGGCAGCTTCCCTGTCTTTGGTTCCATCTGATTTATTGCTTGAAAAGGGTGTATACATTGTATGAGAATTGATTTATTTTATTTTCTTTCTCAAAGGTCTTCTGGAATTGATACCAATTCCTAACTTGTTATGTATTTCTCTGGCTTGCATTTTGTTATTTTCTAACTTATCATAGAATATATAATTTGCTGTGTTGACAAATCAAAGCTTTCCTCCACAAATTAATATACACTAAATTCCTGCCATTTATCTTTGTTCTCTTGTTCAGTTTTTGAGTACTGAACAACAATGCGAGTTTGGCTTTTGCAGTGAGTGCATCAACAACAAATGCATAGACAGTTGGTTTCTTTTAAGAAACTGTATTAAACTTTGCAATCTCTTGTGTAAATTATCTTTACTAATACCGGTGTCCTGTTCCTCTACACCTACATATGCCAACTCCTCATTTTCCTTAGACTCCTGTTCAGGACCAAATAAACTAAACTGAACATCTTCACAAATGTTTTCTACCTTTACTACTGTACCATGCAAAAGAGCTTGATTCATTTCTCCTAAACATAGAGCCGGACTTTTCACATAATAAAGTCTCCAACTTAAATTTCACATTTTAGAGTGGTCAACAGCTAACATTCTGAATTGATGAAAGGTGCTTTTGCATACTTTCTTTGATAGACATACTAGTGAATGTCTGTGTAAATTAGTATACTTCCTTACTTTGCATTGATTCAGTAAATGCAATGCAAAAACTAAATTTTCTGTTACAGACTTTAGCATGGAAAATTACGTAGGCAAGCTCTCAATATATCAGTTGAATATTGCTGAACACTGCAAATGCTGCTACTGTTCCATTTAAAAACATGGGCCTATCTACATCTCCATTGTGCCTCTTTAGCCATCACTTCCTCAATATTCCTAGGAACCATCTCCTCTTTTGCAAAGGGAATACCATCTTTCACTTCATAACATCAACAGTTGTTTCAACTGCATTCACTAATGTGTTTTCTTGGAAGCTGCTTTCTTCATTAAAGAAAGCCTCAGTTCTAGAAGTCTGCTTCTATTTGCTGCTGAAGATTTTACTAAAATTACTTCTATTATAAAGTCTTTTTTTGGCTTTTTCTCCTCATAGCCAACACTATTTTATCCAGGGTTCTCATCTGTTCAGAATCAAAATAAATAGCTTCCTCTTCAGGGCAAATGTCTTATCAACTACAGCCTCAACTCATTCCTTTTGTTTGACTGCTTCTCTTCTTCTTTTATACTGCATCATAGTTTTTATGAGATTCTGAATTACCCTACTACAAAACATTCTGTCTCTTATTTCCTTAAATTGCATCTGTCTTCTGGTTAAACAATCTGCTTTCTTGTATGGTTTACTACTCTTCATGTCACCTGCTTTTTGTCCTTTCTTAGCTGATTTGATACCTCTCTTTTCATTAACTTGGTTTTGCTCACTTTGTGGTTTTCCACAAACTATTTCAAGAAACTTCTTATTTTTCTTACCAGAAGCTCTTTTCTCCTTAACCACATTGTCCACATTGTGTCTCTTTTCTTTTTCAGTTGCAAGGAGATAGAATCCTTTCCTCTGTTACTTTCTTCTTTAAGTTTTTTTAGCATTATAAATCTCTGATTCTTAGTAGAAGTAGATCTCTAAAAAAAAATCAATACATTTAGGTTTTCACTATATACCATTAAATTACAAAATGTAAGCATTTAAATACCCACATAAACAGTGATGGCACTACATTATAACCACTCTAAACCTGTTACTTTTCATGTTCAAATCAGTGTGTGGCTGGGTATGTTAGTATATGTGTTACTGGGTGTCTCACTGTATGCATTAGTGTGTGCCTGTATGTCTTAGAGTATGGATCAGTAGGTCACTAGGATTGTCACTCTATGCATCAGCGTGTGCCTGGGTGTATCACCGTAGGTATCAGTGTGTGCCTGGGTGTATCAGCATAAGCAGCAGTGTGTGCCAGGGTGTATTAGTGTAAGCATCAGTTTGTGCCTGAGTGTGTAAGCATATCTGTTAGTGTGTGCCTGGGTATATTAGTGTATGTATAAGTGTATACCTGGTAGTGTCACTGTATGCATCAGCGTCAGTCTGGGTGTGTCAGTGTAAGGATAAATGTGTGCCTCTGTGTGTTACTCTAAGCATGAGGGTGTGCCTGGGTGTGTTAGTCTATGGATCAGTGTGTGACTGGTTGTGTCAATGTATACATAATTGTGTGATTAGGTGTGCTAGTGTGTACATGAGTGTGTCCCTGTGTGTAAGTGCATTTATGATTGTGTGCTTGGATGTGTTAATGTATATGCTAATGTGTGTCTGGGAGCGCTGCTACAGGCATCAGACTGTATCCGGGTGTGCCTGCATATGCATCACTGTCTGCCTGGGTGTGTCAGTTGTATACATCAGTGTGTGCCTGGATGTCTTATGTATGTGAGTTGCAGTATGGGTAGGAGACTGGATATTTAACTGTTCATATGGGTCTGGAACTGCACATGTGACTCACTAAAACGTCAACGTGCATGTCTTACCTTTTAAGGGCAGACCACCCTGCCCTATGGCATACATACACCCTACGTTAGGGGGGAGATATATGTAGTAGAAGGAAGGTTTAAAGCTTAGCAAGGAGTTTTAAATGCCAACTCGACCTAGCAGCAAAACTGCACACACAGGTTCTGCAGTAGCAAGTCTAACACATGTTTGAAGGGCTACTTGTCTGCATGGGTGATTAGGAGTATCAGTACTTCAGTACATTTCAAAATAAGTATATCAGTGCCTCTCTGGGTGTGTCATTGGATATGTAAGTGACTATGTCGCTACATGAGTAGCTGTCTCAGTATTTCTACGTATCTCTATATGTGTATGTAAGTAGCTGTATAGATGACTTCCTGGCTGCATTAGGGAATGTTGTGGTATGTAATTGGGTGCTAAACTGGCTCTGTTACTGCTGGATACATACGTGCTATATGGGCATGTGTCTGAATATGTAAGTGTTTCTATCTCAGTCTGACTGGGTAGGTGAGCGCCTCTATACTTTCATAAATACATCTGTGTGTTGCAGCATGGGTTGGACACAGAATGTTTAACTATGCATATGGGTTTGGAAGTGTGCAGGTGACACACTAATAGTTCAAACAACTTGTGATACCTTTTAACCACATAGCACCCTTCCCTATGGCGTACATACACCATACCTTAGGGGTGACTTATATGTAGTAGAAGGGAAGTTTAAAGCTTGGCAAGGAGTTTTAATTACATTCATTGGAAATTGTATAATGCACACCCTATGTCCATTTCTTTAATATTTAGGAGGCTCCAGGCAAAGATTGATGCGTGCTACCCTGGAACGCTCTCCGTCCATGCGAGTGAATTACATATGCAAAACACTTGGAACCTCGTTGGGCCCCAAACCCAGGATGCACAGCGTGTGTGCGTATATTGTCCAATAAAGTTCAGACATCTTCTTCCAAATTTCAATCCATTTTATTCCAAAGTAATCCCAAGATTATCCATAATTTGTGTTTACATAATTACATGATTCACAGTTCAACGAGTGCTCTCCAGGCTGTGCTCATATGACACACAGAGGTTCAAAATTATATATAATCCAACGTGAAAAGTTCTTGACCCAATGCATTTTGGGCACTTATTGCCCTTCTTCAGGGGTAACTATAATGAAATGAAATATAGCCATTTGTTATAGATGTCCTTGATTTGTACATATTACTGGATTTATACAGCTGTTACGTGTCACAGTGCTTAACCTATATAATTAATACCATGCTGGTTGTTAAATTACCATGTTTTTTAACTTATAATCAATTCCTGTTCACAGGGAACACAGAATGAGTGCACGTAGTGAGCACTGTTTTGGGATTGAGTTTATTTGGATCACTGTCCTTGTCTGCTGCATATATACCATGGGATTTGAGGATTTTGTTTTTGAGATATCTGCAAGTAAGTTTAACAATTGGTGTATAAGGGTGTTGTTTGTTTGATTATGGGCATGCACCTGGATTTATTTGTACTTTTATTTGATTTTTAAAATGTATTGTGTTGGGTGGCCTGTAGTTTTAGCAGGGGCCTAGTTATTGTTTTCCATTTAATTTTTCTTCTTTTGTGAAGGGAAAATGTTGCTCAGTTCACTATATTTTCTCCCTGTTTTTTTAAATAAATTTGCAATATTTATTTTATTCACTTTGTGGCCTAATCCGCCAATGGGTCTTCCAGCCAGTAGGCCCTGTACTATTCATGGGTGGATGAAACAACTGTTTCTGTGGTGTCTGTTGAATTGGAAACATCATTTAGGCCATGGATGACATTGGATTAAAATACAAAATGTGGTTTTTCTGTGGTATTTCACTTTATTTCCTGCAAACAGTGTATAGGTGGGGTAATGGCTTTGAAGGATGTGTGTTGTACACATTTTTAGCCCTGTTAATTTTCATTTGTGGCATTGCTGAATTAATGCTGTGTTCTCTGTGTTGACTATAACAAAGATGATAACCTGCACACCAAATATTAACTTTTTTTATCCAATATAACTTTTAAGTTCATGCGAAAACTCAGGTTACGGTGGTTCTTTTACCATACAGCTCAAGAAACGCACACTGACACCTCTACACCAGTGTCTAAAAAGACTTTTTAAACCCAAGAGTACTTTCATGTCTCCCATTTCACATAAATCTCTTGATTTATTTGAACTATTGATTAAGAAAGATTTGGTTGCAATACACCAAAAGAATATGTCGGAAGAACCTGACTCAGCAAGAACTGGCGATTTTACGTAAATTGGCTACAAATGAGAATCTTATGTTTCAACCAGCTGATAAGGGTGGAGCGTTGGTCGTAATGAGACACAATATATTATGAGTCCAAAGTAAATCAACATGTCTTGGATACTGATACTTACATAGCTCTGGAAGCTGACCCAACAATTGCTTTTCAAACCATTTTATCTCAGATTTTGACTAAAGCTAAAGACTTAGGTTGGATAGATGATAACACTTGTACATTTTTAACATCAGAGCACCCTCAAACGACCGCACATGTATATGTTACCCAAAATGCACAAAAATCCACATGATCCCCCATTCCGCCCCATTGTGGCTGGGTGTAGGTCATTACACGAACCGCCTGGGAAGATTTTTAGGATTACTATTTACAACCTCTCGTGCAAAGTTGGGTCACATATGTTCAGGACACCACTGATTGTCTCAATAAATTGCAGAGTGTTACGGTATCAACTGATGAGGAAATTTGGCTAAGCACTATTGATGTGTCAGCGTTGTATACATCAATTCCACATGGGGAGGGAATAGAGGCTGTGAGTGGATTCTGTTAAAGCATGATTATGAAGAATCATTCAACATTTTTCTGCTAGAACTTCTACAATTCAGTCTTTACCATAGCTACTTCTCGTGGCAAGACCAATATTTCCTACAAAAGACAGGAACTTCTATGGGTTTTACGGGGCACCTACATATGCGAATATCTTTATGGCTAGATTTGAAGATACGCATATTTTGCACAACAACCTTTGGACATGTCACTAATAAAGTACCTTAGGTACATTGATGATATTTTGATACTTTGGAGTGGTTCACAGAAACAACTAGAAGATGCACTAGAAGCTTTGAATAACTGTCATTCCCAAATCAAATTTACACATTCCATGAGCACTACAGCCATCAACTATTTGGACATTTTGATTGAACGGAAAGGCAACAATCTGGTGACTAGGGTGTATAAAAACCTACAGATAGGAACAATGCACTACACTTTAATAGTTTTCTATTCACTGACTCTCAAAACCACTTACCGTTATCACAATTCATTAGAATTAGGAGGATAAGTTCTGATGAGACACAGGGCAAATTAGACACTGAGGATTTATTTCATCAATATAGAACTAGAGGATATCCGCACATGGTGCTAGAAGCAGCTCAACAAAAGCTTTTGGTTTAGAACGCACAGAGTTGCTAAAAAAACTGTAGAAGACAACGGGAGTAAGGGAAGTTTGTGTTTTAAAGTATTCCACCGCAGCCCCTGCAATCAAACATAGCATTCAGAAACGTTGGGAAATTATTGAGCAGGAGAATGACTTTAAACAAGTCTTTATGGCACGTCCGATATTTGCTTACTCAAAGTCAAAAAATATTAAGGAACTTCTTAAAAAGGAGTATGACACATCTAGACACTGGTAATCTGGGTATGCGCAAATGTTACAACTGTGGTCACTGTGGGAATGTGATTGTAGGTGATAATTTTGCACATCCGCACTTAGGGAAAATGATCAAATTAAAACACACTGCCGATTGCAATACATGCATGGTAATATATGCTATAAAATGTCCATGTGGGCTAGTGTCGTGGGACGTACCACCAGGAAGGTCAAGGTTAGAATAACCGAACATAAAAGTATGATCCGAACTGCAAATATTAAGTCGTGTCTAGCCTTGCACTGGGGGAGAAGAAGCACACTATACCACAGCTAACGCTTTTACTATATTGAGAGAGTGTTGGTATTACCACATGTTGATGCTACTAGACAGTTGGCACAAAGAGAAACTTTTTGGATACGCTTTCTAAAAACACTTATTCCTTGTGGACTGAATGACAAAATTGAATTGACTTGTTTTTTATGAAGAAAACATAGGTGTGCTTATGGACATCTCACAAATATGTAACTGCAATTTTTATTTATTTTTATTTTTATTTTTATTGTTATAATTAATTTTTGTAGATAATGTTGTTCTGGCTTGTCACAGATATGAACTTAATCACGCAGAATGTCACACTTTTTGAAATTGAGACACTAGTAGGTACAGCTATATCTCAGTATTTTCCAACACATTATTAGATTTCAAACTAGGGTTCTTTTTTTTTTCTCAATTATAGGTTGGAATCTCTCATTTATATTATAGGATTTTATTGAACCCACAATATATAATTTGTTACGAGTTTTGGTCAAATTATGTAATAGTTTTAGTCATGTGAATCTTTGTTTTTATTTTTTGAAAGGGTATGTAACAAAATTGGTAGTCTGTTTTCATTATTTAGATATTTCTAAGCCGCAATGGGTGTAAGCAAGATCAGCCATTGTAATGGGCGTAGTTTAGGTGGAGTCTTTCTACTCTAGAACTCATGTTTTGTAATTCACGGTAGCAAAGAGTCTGTTCTTTGTTTTCACCGCTTTGGTGTTACGTCAGACGTAGACGTGGGATTTAACAGTGAGGAGCTAATTGCCCGGTTAACATTGATTACGCGGGAAACAGAAGTTCGTGTCTTGAGGTGATGACTTTCTAAACAGGTATGATTTCATGTATTTGGGTTATTATTTGCATCGGATTGAGTCCATGCGGTATAATTGAAACTAAAGTATCATTCTGGTTATTTACAGAAGATTGTGGGGGCCACTAGCGACGTACGTCCTCAGGGAGGCTGAGAGAGATTTCACGAATAGCAAGTAGGTTACTTGACTGGAACCCGCATTAGGGTATGTGGACGAAGTTGATTTGTTATGGGATGGTATATATGAGGTTGATTCATGTTTCATATATATATTTTTTTCAGACTGTGTATATCAGTTGATCATTCAATGCAACATAGCTCATGCAAAGGTGAGCGTTTTTTTCACCAGTGGTAGGTTTAGGCAGCATACGGGTCATAAGGTTTTTTGTTTGAAGTCTGATTCTTTCGCTTTTGCTCGACACCTTTTTCCAGCACGGGTCATGAGGCTTTTTGTTTGAAGTACATCTTTTATAGGGTAACCGCACAGGGTTATAGTTGCACACACATCTCAATATAGGTGGTTCGGAAGTGTCCATTGTGCGTGACGTGATTACTATGATGATAGCAGGACAAATGCACATATGTACTTTTGTATTTTTATGATGGGACCGTTGAGGTTGTCTAATACCCCTCTGTTATACTTTATTGATATCATTGTGCTTTATAATAGAAAAGAATATGTTTCTTACACATTGAATTGTATCATTTGCAGTATTCCCTTGACGTAAGGTGTTGCATCGAAATGCATTGGGAGATGTAATACACTTTGCCTTGAGAGCAATGAAGAAATAAAAAATTATCCAGAGAATAAATAAGAAAATGTCGACTGTTTTGCTATTGTTACTTTTTTGTTAACCTTTGGAAAAACTTTATGTTAAACATTCATATTGAGAATTTAGCATGAATTTGTAACTACACTCAAGTATAAGGATTGTTAATAGGAGATAAATACGAAGAGCAGTGGAGATCATTTTGAATTTATTGTGAAGCTATTATGTATGCACCGTAAGGGCATGTGAAGAGTGCGTCCTCGCACACAAACAGGTTCTGTTTGTTTTTGGAGTGTTCTCTCGTGTTACCATGCTTCTTCTGTCTGGCCAGTGTGTATGTGTTTGCCAAAGGCCCCATTTGCCTTTGTTGTTCCCCATGTCATGTGGCCAGGCATCATTTTGTATAGTCAGTGTCCACCATAGGCCTGCATGTGCTCTTTATTTTCCAGGCCTCCTGCTTGTTGTTGTGACCATGTGGTTGGCAGCCATTTTGTGTAGCCAGCCAGTGCGCTTTTGCCAAAGGCCTGCATGTCTTCTCTGTTTGTGGCCTTGCCTCCTTGCTGGTTGTTGTTCTTCTGATCATGAGGTTTGGGGGCCATTTTGTGCCGCCAGTCAGTGTGCATTTCATTCCCATTGGCCTGCATGTCTTCTCTTCTCTTCTGGCCATGCCTCCTTGCTGGTTGTTGTTGTTGTAACAAAGTGGCTGGTGGCCATTTTGTGTAGCCAGCCAGTGTGCTTTTGCCATAGGCCTGCATGTCGTCTCTGTTTGTGGCCATGCCTCCTTGCTGGTTGTTGTTTTTCTGACCATGTGGCTGGCAGCCATTTTCTGTAGACAGCCAGTGTGCTTTTGGCATAGACCTGCATGTCTTCTCTGTTTGTGACCATGCCTCCATTCTTACTGTTGTTCTGACCATGTGGGTGGTGACCATTTTGTGTAGCCAGCCAGTGTGCTTTCCCCATAGGCCTTCATGTCTTCTCTGTTTTTGGCCATGCCTCCTTGCTCAGTGTTAGTTGTTTTTGATGACCATGTGGCACTGGCTGCCAGATATTTTGTGCATTCAGCCAGTGTGGCCCTTTGCCATAGGCTTGCATGGATGGTTGACAATGATAGCAGTTTGATAAATTAATATGCTTGCAGATATTTTCACTTATCTTTCATGTTTTTCTTCTGATTTTCTTGAATTCTGGTTTTTAAATTACATTTTTTTGTTGCACTTTTTTATTCATTTAAAAAAAAATATATCTATATTTTTTTCATATTTTACTTTTTTAATTTACTTTTATTTTTATTTTATTATAATTTGTTTATATTAAATTTTTAATAACTTTTAATTTGTTATCCTTCAAAAATTGTTTATTTAATTTTATTCAATGTATGTTTTTTATTTTGATCTAAAAAAAATGTTGCCATTTTTTTAACATCTGGCATCAATCCCATGACTGAAATAGGTGCACTGCACAGCAGCATTCTTTGTCTAAGGATTATTCCATTGTCACCTGCACCTCACTGAGTGCCACATTCCAACGTGATGCACATAAAGCAAAAAGTTACATCTATATGTTGTTGCTGCTCTTTATGATCCTTCCTGAGTGTACTGCCCACAATTAAAGTTTATGTTGGTGTGGTTTTATGAATGGATAGTTAGACTGAATTATTGCTAAGTCAACACACTAAATGATATTGTTTGTTTGTACTACTACTTGAACTGCAACAATGCCACATTTCACTGATGTTCTTCTTGCTTGTTTGCTTTTAGTTGCACAAGAGAAGAGACATCACCCACAGTACTGACAGAAAGAAGGCCTGTGCACGACATGACGCGTGACTGACTACACAACACAGTCATCTCTTCAGCTTGTTGTGAAGCTAAGTGTCACAGCCAACTGCCAGCTTCAAGATGGCCCCAAAGAAAGGTGCTGCCAACCTACTGATTGTTCCCCGAACCAAAAAAGCCTCCTGGGGTGACAGAACTTTTACCGCTGCCACCACCAAACTATGGAATAAGCTCCCTCTTCACATCAAGACTAGTCCCACGCTGATCACTTTTCGAAAACAACTAAAGACCTGGCTCTTTAATCAATAGCCATCTGTGCCAGCCTTCCTCTGACCGGTCCGCAGCGCAGAGACACCTAAGGGTATTTGCGCGCTTTATAAGTTGCATAAATAAATAAGAAAGTGGCTAGTGGGGAGGAGAAGAAGCAGATTTCCACCACTGGTGTGCCGACCGCAATCTTTTTCAGGAAAGTTGTGCCTGCCGCTCCGGCCTCCGGCGAGCAAGCTGAGAGCAGCACTCCTACATCAACAGCACCACCCCCAGCCTAAGCCCAGGGCCATGTCTGTCAGTGAGGCAGCCAGTGCAATCATGTTGATGCCAACGAGTAGTGATGTTGAATTGGATTTGTCCCTTTCGCATAGCAGTACACAATCGTTTCAGGAAACACAGCAAAGTGGACAGCAGCCGCAGCCAGCAATAGTACATGTGTCTGATGTTGGAGCAGAGCAGGAGGTTGAGCATCCTACTGAGCAAGAAGTTGAACCTCCTTTTTTAGAATCATTGGCTCCCAGATCTCCAGCAAGGAAAAGGAAGGGTACCACTGCACCATCTTCAAGCACCACTTCTGATGATGATGATAGGGATATGGAGTAGACCCAGACAGAGACCAGGAGACAACAGGAGAGGCAAGGGAAAATACAAGTTCCAAAAAGACTTAGGCTTATGGAAAGTGATGAAGAGGAGGATGACTAGGTAGTCATGGTGGAAGGTGACACAGAGGAATTTAACATTGCTATTCAACCAGCTCCGAGGGAAGTGGCACAGGTAGCACTGCCACCAGCTCCCATATTTGCAAAGCCTCAGCTGAGACCTGCACCAACCCCTGCCGCAGGAGAAGCAGACATGCAATCGATGACTTGCCCATCTACCTCCAGTTCTTCTTCAGGCATTGGCAGGGGCCCAGTAAAAAATGATTTCCCCCCAGTTTGGGAATTTTTTACAGTTAGCAAAGAGGAGGAGCACATTGCAGTATGCACCATTTGCCACACAGATGATCGTCGAGGTAAGCCTGTTACACATTATGGTATTGGAGGCCAGGCAACCCATATGAAAAAACACACACAATCAAGTGGCAGGAGCACCTTAAAAAAATTGCTGAACGTGATGGTGGTTTTGGGAGAGCCGGGGAACATCAACTACAAGTAAGAAGAGGGTGACATCTTCATGCAAAGCAGCCCTGTCCTCAGCAGATTCACCCAACTTAGCAACTTCACAATGGCACAAGAAAACTTAGAGTGGGATGGAGACACCACGGCATACAGTGACTGCCCCACCACCAAGATGCACATTGAATCTATCACTAGCATCTACTTCTCAAAAGACACCTTTGTCAGTGCCCCAAGAAAAGTGAGTCTTCTTGATACACTCCTCATGAAGCTTACCTTCCTTCTGTTCTTCTCCTTGACTCTAAAATGCAGTTTCTCTTTTACAATCTACATTCCTTCTTCTAGTCTCCTTCACGAACGAAAGGCGAAAGCTAGCTGAGCTCAGCAACACTCCTGCTTACCTACTGGACCAGTGCAGACAGGTCCCAAAGAGTGGACATTCCTGAGGAGAATGCAGATGCACCACCCAATTTTGCAATACAGTATCAGTTTTCCTTTAACAATCACATTAACTAAGAAAGGTGGGTGCGTGGGTTCACTCCCCAACCTAGAAGACAGAACATTTAGATTTCTGGTGATAACTTGGATCTCAGGGGCAGAAGGACTGTTTGCAATGTATTTATCTGTACTCTGTCATACTCATTCCTTTGTTTCCTTCTAACAACAGATTGATGGCTAATGATGTGCTGCTGCTTATTGCCCAGATACATGTTGTCCTTGTGTTGTAGTGTTTTTCCTTGTCAAACATTTCCCCAAATCCCCTTACCCATCCATTCATCATACCCCAAATCCTTTCCCCTAAGCAGTGTGATTTTTTGAGGTGTGGCTTAAATTATACCATTAATTGATCACACACTTGGTGGGGCGGATGTGATGAAAGCAACACCAACTTACTGTAGAATCTTCTAAGCAGTAGCCCACACCAGCCCATTACCAACCTGCACATTAAAAATGATCCATATTTTAGATATAGACTGAAGAACATCAGTCGTCAGCATCATCATTCAGGCCTTGTGTTTTTTATAATTTGAGTGATTTCACATATGATACTGCTAGCTCCACATTAGCCAAAACTTACTACTATGCAATTTTTTCTATTTTAGCAACAATCAGGCATTCTCTTACTGATGTCATCACGTAGTACTCAGGTGACGTCAATTCTTTGTAAATCTTTAATAAATATATAACCCACTAATTCAGTCTTTCTACTTCATTTAGTTGCCTACAATGGATAATCAACCAATCATTCAGATCAATCCTACAGTTGGAGCTCACCTGGGTGGAACTGGAAGTGGGACCTCGCTTGTGAAGTTGTGATGCCTCCCCTGTTATTGCTGGATGTATATTCATGTAAGACAACTAGTATGGATGAAATTTAACTTAGTAAGAAATAAATTAACTGCTACTGTTTTTATCTAGATAGTTGTACACAATATAGGTCATCATGGCAGCATTCCCGATAATGGTCAAGGTAGTTAGAGAAGTATAAGTCTAGACTCTATAATTAAGTACTACACTCTCTCTTAAGTTACAAGCAAATAAAAGGCTGGGTAAAACTACCTGAAGGCAGCAGTGCACAATTGAAAGTAAAGAAACTACTACAGGCATAAATTTAGATTGAAAAAAATAGTTTTCCTCTTTATTTATTTACGAAGAAACCCACCTTCTCCACCCAAACAACATGCCCACTCCCTCCTCAAACAAAACTGACCCAAGCCCCAAAACTCAAAATGTCCAAGAAAAAGTCTCTCAAGAGTCCATTCCCAACTCCCTTCCCACCCTCTCCACCAACCCCAACAAGCAACAAATCCCTCCAACCAAAACAAAAATTGTAAAAATGGGCTAGAAGAGGGCGTTATGGATATCGGTCCAGAGCTTGTCCAGCCTCTGCTCCATCGTGGTGATCCGGCCCTCGATGGTGTCCAGCCGCTGCAGGATGTGGTGCAGCAATGGCCTGTTGTCAGTGTGGTGGGGTGGCAGCAGTTGGCTGGTGGCGGCAATGGGATGGCTGGGAGGCTGGAGGCTGAGGGGGACCGGCTGCACTGGGGCCTGGCTGTTGTGCATTCATTTCCTCCTCCTCCTCTTTTTCCAGGAACACCAGCCACCGGTATTCCAGCTGGATACGCTTCAGCCTTTGCCGCCGCAAACGGGCCGATATCTCCTGCCAGTTGGGTGGTCCGGCTGGACCAGCAGGAGCAGCTATATTGAGTAAAACAAAATAGACAAATTGTAAATAATGCTCTGTGCAAACAATTGCTTTAAATTACTGGGTGGCACAGTAGCAGTATATTTCTGGTCCCCTAGGGCCTTTGGAATATATTTGATGTGATTATGATTAGGAGACTCACAAGGCCAATTTTTTGTGTTACCCACACATGTTGCTAGACATAAAAAAGCACTGACTGTGTGGCAGGAAAGTAATGACATGCTGAGAATAACATCACAAGATTTAAAAAAACAGTAATTTTATTAGTTTTTTTCTTCTAAAGGCTCTTCAAGTAACTATAAACAGAGTCAAACACTTTGAGTTGAAAAATAAATGACTTCTCATTAGTGAGTATGGCATTATGCACTATATTGAGTACAAATTGTGCCTGATGCTAAAATAATAAAGCCATGCTCACTGCTAGCCAGCACCTTGGCTAGTTTGCTACTGTGTTCAGCAGTCTAATTCCCAAGACCCTGCTCTTTGCCAAATGTATTTCTCTTTCTACCCTGTCTCCAAAGAGGCAGATGAATAATAAATAAATTACTACATCACACATCTCACGTATGAAATGTGGATATTAATATATTATCATGTCTGTCATAAGTAGACATTGAGGAAAATGAATCTAGTAGACTGCACTACATTTAAAGGAATGGGCTATATAGATTTTATTTGGCACATTCGTCACTGTCTATCCCATACGCCAAACTTGACATCAAATTATGCACTTTCTCCCACTTTACTCTGTGGCCTCGCCTGCCACCACGTATTTCCAACAAATTCATTTGCTGGGCAGTAACCAAGGAAAGGAAACTAGATTTTCTCTACTGCAGGGGGTAGGGTAAATAGATTAGACAGGTAGGGTAGAGCTTTTTTTATATATAATAGAGGGACCACTACACTGATGATCGATTCATCATATTTGGCTTATTCAGTCACAGTACAATTTGAAAGGTAAAAATCTGAACGAGTGTAAATTAAATCTGTTATGGGAAACCATGAAATATATTCTGAAATCACTTCACATGGGTATCGCATTATGGCACAAGCCACAACTGGATTTTCCAAGTGGGTAGGCTGTGATGGAAGAACTTAGGAAAAATAAAGGAGTAAAGTACTAAGAGGTGACTAAGTGGGCTAAGGGACAGCACACATTGTGTGTTCAGTTAGCAATGCATTGAAAACATTGTAAATGCTGCCTTAACTGAAACAGACACACATTACACAGCCAACACTGCAGTCACAAATTGATTGACTCATACTGCACTTTGGTCATAGTTGGCAAGAATGCCATGGGGGGGAGGGGGGATGATGAATGATAGGTAGGATAGATCTGGCTCACTTAACAAATACAGTGAGCCAAGGGAGTAGAACAAAGTATAAAAATAAATAACCCCCACTTAGAACTATAGCTTTGAATGATATTGATAACCCTACATAAACCAAGTAAGCAAAGTAGGTGAGCAGCATGCTCCTCATGAGAAGAAGAGCAGCCTTGCTTATTCATCCAAACAATCCTAATATTCATTCATCCTTTCATTCTAATTCACCCATAGCCACCATGGTTAAGCTTTACTGTCTCCCATCTAGTCTTTCACCAAAATTTCTAATACATTATCCACCCATTTAATAGAAACGCTTTCTTCAAACCATCCTTCGCCCATCCATCCCTTTACCCACCCACACACCCTTTCACCCACCCACCCACCCTTTCACTCATATTCCTTTCTTTTAAGTTACCTTCCGTTCTTTCATGTCTCCCTCAAGCCATCAAAGCTCATTATGTGGGATTTTGCTGCGTTGCCATAACAACTCAACCACCCCTTTGGCTGGTAAAGCTGGGGGGAGTTCACTTAACGGTCATTTTTGAAGATGACGAGCTACGGCATGGCAATAGCTAGTGAGCACAGTAATTGCAAGAAAGGATGTGGCTTACCAGTTCCCATCCCTGCTGCCACTTCTCCTCCTCCAACTGAACAGTCTCCTCCTGCAGCGGCACTGGAGCCGGCATCACCGATGTTCTGTGTGGCTAGAATAAAACAGTACACATAATTTAGATCCCAGATACGCAACCCCAAATACAACTGCAATGCAGCACTACAGCTCAGTTAGCACATCAGTATCTTCCAAATATCACTCTGGGAATTTAATTGGCTGGTTCACAAAGTTAGACAAGCCAGGTGTGGAATAATGGTCAATGAAAGACGTATGGTGTTGGTTGGCAAATGCAATGGGAGTGGGACCTCATACTTTTTTGTCCATCCTCGGTGCACTGTCATGGGAAACTGCTGGTATACTATAACTATAAATGAACGAGTCTGCAGCACACTACATTGGTGGGGTGGGGGTGGTCCATGATGACCATGGCTACTCTCTTGTGAACTGAACTGTGTTAGAGCTAGGCATAAGCAGCAAAAGGAAAGCCTTCTCAACAAACATACATAGTGATTTTTATTTAAAATACTAGCTTACTTGGGCCTGCTGTCTGAATCTTCACGATAGACAGCACCAACATTCCAATACCCCAAGATTCTACCCTAAGAAGTCCACAACAATCATAAAAGGACTTACTGGGATCAGCAGAGCCCTCAGCAGCGGCGCTGGTGGTCGGTGCCGGCTGACCAGCTTCTCCTGGACCCTCAGAAATGTCCGTCTTCTTGCCCTTGGGTGCTGATGAAAGAAATTAAGATAAATAAAAATGGATTAGTGATTCAGTTAATAATCTCCACAAAACTTTTTATGAAAAGTAAACACAGTCGCTAAAACAGATTACCATTAGTACTACTAGTTTCGACTCGAGTCTATCGACTGTCAAGGTTCAAGGTTTTTATTTAATTTGATTTAGACCTCTACTGAGGTGAACAAATACAAAACAAATTGATATAAAACAATTATTATGTTACACCTTTAAAACAACAATAAAAAGAACTCTTTAAAATTTTATACAAATTATAACAGACAAATTCATCAGGTGACAATTTGCATAGCGTAATTAGACCTCGTGCAGAAGAAACATTATATCTAAAATGTATGGGCTTTTATATACCGATGCCAGGCCGCTACCAGAATTGAATTTGGACAAACTAACAATACGTGAAGTAGATCTTGCACTCCTCCATCGCACAAATCACAGATTCCTGTTGTATTTTCTTGATTATTCCTTTTGGATGTATATACTTTAAATGGGAGGATCCCTTACAGCAATAAAAGAATACAGTGCCGGACCCTGTGTTCTAGTAGAAAGTATATGTATCGCTGCGGAGATTTATATTCTATACTTTCTACGTGTTGTGCATAATGTTTTAATTGGGAACAATGTTCTACGTCCTGATCGGAGCTTATTCTTGGTGTCACATGCTTTAAAAAAAGCTTCAAATGTGCTGGTGTCCAAGACTTTAAAAATGCTACTGTGCAATGGGTCAAATTAAGAGCTATACTAAGATTTTTTTTTAAAGTATATTATGACGACTCATCTCTAAAAGTCTCCAATTTTAAAATATTCCTTAGAGATCCTGGGTCAGCATGTAAGAGATTATATGCCCATCTTGTTATGTTGGAGATAGCTCTAGCATAAGAACTAACTAAAGATATCTCTAGGTGTAATGCTTGGACCGGGATAGCTTGATTGACTTTTAACAATTTACGTAAAAGGTTCCCTTCTCTCACTTTTACTGGCTGCCAAGTATTAATCAATATATATTCTAGGGCATAAGATAAAATAGAAGGAATTTTCATGCGATTAAACTCTAGGAAGAGTTGAAGTGTCTATTCCCTGCGGAAGAGCATAGCCTCTGCAATACAACAGCATGGGCGTCTGCCTAACGCCCTATGTGTTAAAAATGGGAGGAATTTTGTAAAGTTTGGGAAAAAATTCGCCCCAGGTAAGTATATTCTTTAACGATCTCTAAGGATTTTCCTCCCTTTGTCCATTTTAAAGGATAAAATAGCTTTTTTCCTCTAAAGGGTAAAACTTTGGTTTTCGATGTATTTGGAACCAAGACATTTTCTTTTGCATAGCAGTTTAGTACATATAAATTTCTTTGTAGACCTATTGGTGCAAGATCTAGAATTACAACGTCATCGGCGTACATTAACATATGAATATTACTGAGTGCTAATTACGGTCGGGAATTATTGATTTGTAAAAAACGCTCCGGAAGGTCACTTATATAGAGAGAGAATAACATGGGGGTTAAAAGACAGCCTTGTTTTAATCCATTCATTGTGGATATCGATTGAGTTAAGTCCTTTTCTACCCTCATTTGCACTCTACACCATGTTGCTGTATGCAAAGATATAATTATTGTGAGTAAATCATGTGCTATCCCTAGCCTCTCTAGCTTCTTCCAGAGTGTAGGCCTATCCACACAGTCAAAATCAGTAGTAAAATCAATAAAAAAACACAGTAGGCAACCTGCAATTTTGATACCACATATTTGTCAATGACCGTTTGAAGAACGGCAATATTGTTTGTTACTGAATGTTTTGGACGAAAACTAGCCTGTGTCATAGGGATCACTCCTCTAGAGAAGGCCCAATCCTTCAGATGGTCCAGGACACAGGCTGTAAAGATCTTTCCAGTGGCATCTAGTAGAGCAATTTCTCAGTAGCTGTTAGGGCTTGACCTGGAGCCTTTTTTTAAGAGTGGGACCACTATACTCCCCGCCATGATTTTGGAATTTTTCTGGTTGCAAAGCAATGTAGATATAAGGGGGTTAAAAAAGTGCTCCACTCTTCAGGATTAGTTTGGAGAACTTTAATCGGAATTTTGTCCGGTCCCATTGCTGCAGAAGATCTCGAGGCCTTTATATAATGGACTATTTGTTTAGCTATTGGGGCGAGAATGTCAAAATTATTTTGTCCCTTTCTGTGGATCAGCTGACCCAATTTTTCCAAGTTCTGTGGATTTGATTTGTACAAGTTATGAATTTTTTCCCCCCAGTCAGATGATGATACTGAGGATGCTTCTATAGGTTTCCTTGTACCCATTTCTTTGGCTACTATGCTCCAGAATGCCTTACCATTTTTGCATTTTACTGCTGTTTGGATGTCAAACCAATTTTTGTCTTTTGCTCTTGACATTTTTTCTCTTTTTTTTGTGGTCGGATTTTTTTGAACTTTATAATTTCTTTCTGTCTGATCCCAGAGAAGTTTTGAAATTGCAATCTAATCAGTCTATTTAGTTTTGATGATTCATAATCTGTAGTCTTTCCTTTTGGATATTTCGTGCCCTTATCTTCCTGGAGGGTAGCCACAATTGAGCAAACTGTATCTTCATAACTTGTTATAAAGTCCGCTTCTTTGTTAAAAATATCTAATTGTGAGGAGAAAATTGCAGTGTTCATTTTATTGATTGCTTTAGAATTCCAATTTATCCGCCCATTTTTTGGTTCTGCTTCGGCAAGGCCATTCATAGAGCATAAAGACCATGGGAGAGTAGATTGCAATAGAACTTCTATTCCCAGAGACAAAATTGCATGGTCACTTTCTAGTGTACTTTCTCTATTCAAAGATTGCACTTTTTCCGAATAAATCCATACTACAGATTATGTAGTCTAGGATTGAAGAACTGTAGGGACCTATTCTCATAAAGGCAGTGGGAATATCACCTTATACTCTTCCATTTAAGGTGACTCCATTGCAGTCACAGAAGTAAGAAGTAATTTCCCTCGTTTGTCAGCTTTTATCTTTGTTGGAAACAAAGGAATTGGAACAGACAAAGCTGCCTCTTGTGCATGAATCCCCCAGTTGGCCAGTAGAGCATTTGAGATTTTTCCATTAAAGTCCCCAGCTATTATTGCCGGAGGGTACCCTTTAGATTCTATAGTTGATTCTATTTTCTCAAATGATTTTTCCAGTAAAGAATAATAAGGGGGTCCCAGAGGAATGTATACATTAAAAATGAACAAATCTTGAATGATATCCAGACTTTCTTTCCTATGCCTGATTTTGATGCATTAGACATTCAAGAGAGACATATCAACTACTTCCAGATCCCAATGAATTTCTTCCCTTAAGAGAATTGCAAGGCCTCCTTTTGCGTGACCCCTTCTCACAGCCTCTGCCGGGATATCATACACAAAATAATTTTTTGAGGAAAAGTTTCTAAGGCCCATGTTTGTTGCAGGATCACTATCGCTGGGGAGTTTTCCAGGATATGGGCAACTTTTTATTATGTTTTATTTACTTTTCCCTGTTTGTTACTATTCAAATTGCAGGAGATCCAAGACCAAGAATTTTTGTTTAATTGTGTCTCTGTTTTTTTAGGATTAGAATTCCAGATTCGTCGCTCTCCGTCTTTGATCGAAATTTTTAGAGTTCCTTCAGATACATTCATTTGAGTTACGGGACCCGGAAATGTTTGATTATGATAAGGGATCTTGCCCTCATTCTTCTCCTTTGGATTATTGTGCTGTATTACATTTTCTTTAAATTCAACTACGTCAAATCCATTTTTATGAAGGCTATCCCTCTCTTTTAGGATAATAGTAGGGATCACGTTGGACCAAAACTCAACAGTTGCCACCATAAGTTGGAGTTTATTCGGAAAGGCTACTAGTTTTATTTCTGCAAAAGACACACAATTGATGGACAGAATGCAGAACAAATCAAAACATTCACCCCCACTCAAGAAATCTGGGTTAGATCCATAATTCTTTTGCTCACCATGCCACCCCAGTTTAGACCTGGCCATATGTAAATCAGTCTTGACCCTGTGCCTCATGGGAACAGTCCAGCCCGAACTGCCAAGCCAGGTCCTCCCTGGACCGGAAACGAGCATCCTAGGACCGGTTTCGGGGTTTCACCCCTCATTAGCCCAGATCTCTGTACTGGGGTGAATGTATGACATTGTTCTGCATTCTGTCCATCAATTGTTCTTTTTGCACTTGTCACCCCGAGTGGGATGGGTATGCCCAGACGTGGGTCCCATGCTCTCCATGCCACTGGAGTCAAGCTATCCTGGCTGATGAGGGGTGAAACCCCAAAACCGGTCCTAGGATCCTTGTTTCCAGTCCAGGGAGGACCTGGCCTGGCAGTTCGGGCTGGACTGTTCCCATTGGGTGCAGGGTCAAGACTGATTTGCATATGGCTGGGTTCAAACTGGAATGGCATGGGGAGCAAAACCATGGATTTAGGCCCAGATCTCTGTACTGGGGTGAATGTATGACATTGTTCTGCATTCTGTCCATCAATTGTTCTTTTTGCAGTTTTATTTCTGAGGTTGTGAGTGAATGAATTAAGTGGATCTTATGCAATAAATGTAATATTCTCCCACAGTTTAAAGGGTCTTTTCCAACGGGGAATAAATCCGTTATTTCTAAGGTGCAAGAGTCAGTTTGTTCCCCTTTTCCATTTGAGTTCCCAACGGAGGGTTGAATTTCTTTTTCTGAGTTAGTCATGAGCTGATGATCTTTTATATGCTTTATAGAGAAATTTTGCACCAATGGATTTAGTTGTTTCTGATCTCCTTTGATTTTGTGTGGTGGAGGATACTGATCTATATTTTGAATAGTTTCTGGGGCCTTCAAGATTTGTGCATTTACCAAGACTTTCCGTTCTGGTGACTGGGGTTGTGGAAATTTTAGATTCCTTATCGATCGTTTCGAGATTCTACGTTTTGCTCTTTTCTTATTATTTTTCCCCTTAATATTATTTCTCTTTTCCTTTTGCTTTGACGTGAACTCTTATTGCCTCATAGCCAGAGTTCCAGAGGAAACCTTATCTTCTTTTTTAATTAGTTGGTTTGATAGTTCTTGATGACTTTTCTGATCGAAGATTGGAAAAAAAGAAATAACGTCTTGGGAATTTCTTTCAGTCATGGAATCCATAAATGATTTATTAAGCAAGTACATTTTTTCATCATTGTAGCCCTTATTTTTCACTTTTTTTGAGAGATTCTACGTGTTTGAGTCACCTTTTGCATTTGTACTGTAGAATGGTTATCGAGTACCGATGGAAAATTAAGACACTGTCCTTTTTCACCCTCAATTTTTTCTAGTTTTCTTGTTGAAGTTTGAAGATTTTGATAAAGTTGTTTTTTCCTCTTTTTATCCACTAAATATTGAAGTATTCCTGTTTGAGTTTACAGGATCTGATCAGAATTTTCCATATTCTTTTCTAAAAGAGTCAGTATAGATTCCAAAATCCTCTGCAAGGTAAAAAAAAGCGCTGGATAGAGGATCTCGCCTATTAGGGGATTGCAAAGTGTTAAATAACAGAAATTCTGGAGACTGCGAGAAATTTTCTACCAGATCAGAAATTTTACTTGGTGTACTATTAAATAAATGCAATGTCTCTTTTGTTGTTTTAGATACCTCCGAGTGCAGATCAGGTATATGATTTATGACCGGTAAGGTAAAATCAGTATCCAGTATTAAAGGAAGTGCCTCCTCTGCTTTTTTTTACTTTATGGGGCATTGGTTCCTGAAACTCCCATTGCTCTGCAGCTTTTGTATATTCAGTTGCCTGTTTTGTTTCTTGATCTGCGTCAAGTAGCGGATTATTATTGTCCTTTAATTTCTCACATTCTAAGTCCACATCATTATTTTGATCCTGTGAATTTCCCTCTTCGACTGGTACTGTTTGATTGGCTATTTTTGGAATATTAGGAACAAATGTTGTTATTTCTACACTTCCCGAAACTGCTCCAATGTGGGCTGCTTTGCACTTACTCTTTCTCAAAGATTGAGCCGTGCCCAGTCTTTTCATATGGATTGCTCAGAATCTGAGTTTTTTGTAAGCCATGCCGTACCAGTGGTAAAAAGAGCCAGGAATCACCTGGCTTTATTGTAGGGTGCTGTAGAAAACCTACTTTGTCCCCCAGTTGCAGTCGAGTTACTCCTTTTTTTCCGTAGATAAATTACTGGCAAATCCTCAGTATACCCCAACGCTGGCAGGGCCTCCTCCTTGGGCTGCCCAGGCTTCTTACACCTCAGCAGCTGGCTAGTGTAACCACACAGCACCTTCCCATAATTCACAAGGCTCCTCCCCCTCTTACCAGTGGAACTTGACTGTCTACTCGAATGAGTTGAAGGAGGAGATCGACCTACCTTCCTTCTATACTCTTTCAAGCTTCTTTGAATGTTTCAGTTTAGTCAATAAGGACCAGGTGAATAATATAGGCTAAACGTGGAGATATAAGGGGAGACATAGAAAACCAGTTCCCAACTCGGATAATTTTCTATGCTTTACAGCCTTAAAAAGGTCTTGCTAGTTGCCCCTGCTCTTTTTGTGTTTTTGCTGCCTCTCCCCCCTTTAACATGGGCAGTGGAGTAACCGATACTTCCAAGAGAGAGCAGGGCTGGGCACTGTGAAGGAGAAGAGTAGGAGCGACGGCAAGGAAAAACGACAAAAAAGACGACACAATCAAAACAGAGATGTGACAGGAGACGAATTGTAGCGGCCCCCCTGGTGTGCAAGCCGCTCTGGCCTAATGCCAGCCGCTTCCGCACTGCCGACAGGCAGCCGGTACTCTGGCCTCACCCGCTCGATTCCTCTGTTCCTGTCCCATCTCTCTACAATATTTGCCGGCTTCTCTGGGCTTCTCTACTTCGCCCCCGGGGCCGTATCCTGCAGTGCTGACAAAGTCCGGCTCCCGGGGACTGCGCAGCCGCTTCAGCTGCACAGCCGCTGCTCAGCCGCACCACCTCAATCTGCTTGCTCGTCTCTTCCACTTCCACTTCCTCACTTCCGCCTTCCGCCTTCCGAATCTTCCTTGTCACTCACTTGTCATGTCCAGATTCCATGGTACAGACCTTTCAAACCATGTACATGATTATAGCTCCATGTTATCTATCAAAGGTTGGCACTTCCATAACACCCCAATGCTTGATATTCAACGCGTTTCGACCCCTGTTGTTTTAGGGTCTCCTCAGGACCGGGAACTGGGTACAACTGGTGATCGAACTTCTTGTTTCAGCACCAGGTCAGCTCAGGCACCAATAACCTCATGCCGTTCTCACAGTCTATCGAATGTCGTTAAATCCATTTTCCAAATCTCCTTAACAAAAACTGCATTTGGAAATGATGTATAGCAGTGAATGATCTTTGATTCTATCTATTTCCATTTCTCAACACCCAGTCTCCCTTTTTTGCAATGCATAGATGCATACTTTACATCGCTGTGAATTCAATTAAATAACCTGGAACTGTACGAGCTAAATAAACAAAGTCACAGCAAGAACGTGCTACTCAGTGATTCACTATAGAGACAGGAGAACAGCCTGCAATGGCTTCTTAATTAATTAGCCAAAGTGAGTGCCTGATGAGTGGGTTAGGTAGCGCTGAGCACCTGCCTAACAGAAACTAGAAACTGGATCACACAATAATATACCAGCGTAAACTAAACATAACTTACCCTGAGTATGAGCAGCATGCTATTCGGATTTTGTTTTTTAGCATTGTAGAACACAAACACAACAAATAATTATATTCACCGAGCCCCGGAGTCTCGACGCCTAGAAGGTCAAGCAGGTCCTGTTCCTGGTCCAGAATGTCCGCCTAGATGTGCTTCAGCTGCTGGGTGGTGCGCCAAACCTTTAAGGTGCGTTGCACGCACCGGCGCACCATCCCTCAGTACCACTGACGCTCCCGCAGGGGGTAGCCGCTACCGGGTCTGCTGCCAGCATAGAGAGGAAGTGGCACTGCACAAAAAAAACTAGTGTTCCCACCTCCTCCTTGATCGGGACTGCACACCTGGGCGGCAGCACCGCCCACAAGGAAATCGTGCCTCTGCCATGGTGCTGGGTGGGTTAGAAATGATAAGAAGGAAAAGGAAGATAAAGAAGAAAGAAATAAGGAAAGAAGGGGAAATAAAGTCCAAAAGTCACAAAAACACAAAAAGATTTACACAAAAATATAATATACACAAATACAAAGACACATACTATTATAAAAATTAGGGGTAGAAAAGTAATAAAGGAGGAGGATTACAAAGATTAAGTACAGATAAAATTTAGGCCCAGCACCATAACAGAGAGCAGAAAAGCAAGATGGCCGTGCCCATGCGGACCACGTGGTGCTGTTCGTGCAAGATTTGGAAAGCGAGAACACACTTGAGAACCACATTGTGCCATTCACTCGTGATTTTGGAGTGTGCGGACGCACTCTGCGTTCCCAACGCAATGCGAACGGGTGTGCCGGCAACCTCCACCCGCAAGCGGGACTCCGCGTAGCAGAATGTTTTTTTAGACTCCGGGGAATTCCGTTTAGTAGGACTCCGAGAACTCCACCCACCCCCAAGTTATGATTCGATCTACCCATTTTGTTTTTTTGGCAGGACATGCCACATGTGATGTTAATTGTAACTTAAGCATATTATTGATGACAGCATGTACAAGTTTAGCTTTGTCTGATACATATGTATTTCCTCTCTAACAGACAGCATAACCCTTGACCAAGAAAAGGCATATGACATTAGGTTGGAGAGATACCGCTACCTCAGGAATGCTGCCTGGGACTACAGGTGCATGGGACGAAAGTACGAAGAAGGGAAGGCAGCAGGGACAAGGAAGTCTGCACCTCAGGGACAACAAGGGCTGAACAATCCAAACAACAATCAGAAAGTCGATGTGCCCCCTGGTGGTGATCCTGTTGCGGTTCTGGGTCCCTCCTCATCTCAGCAGGCAGTAGCATCACGCCCTGTCAGCTCTATTCCGGGATGGCCATCAGAGTTTGAGAAACAGGCCTTTAAAGACAATTCTGACATCAAGCTAAGTTTGGCTGGCCTAGAACTGCAGGTTGCCACACTGATGAGGATGGTTCACACTTTGCAGCCGTCTATGGATTGCATAGCAGAACAGCTGTAGGGCTCCCTCAGACTTGTTGAACCTCCCCAGTTTTTATATCTCGTCTCTAGAGAATAGTATTTTAGCATAGGTTAGGATAGGGTGTAGCATAGGGATAGGTTAGTTTAGTATTAGTGATTTTAGAATGTTATTAGTGATTTGTTGTTAGGTGGGGATTTGGGTGGGTAGGTTATTAAGTGGGTGGGGGTGATGTGTAGGATATGTAAAATAAATAATATTAAAATAAAAAAATAAAAAAAATATATACTTGTTCAGGTTTTAATGTTTATGTTGTTTGTGTGTAGGTGTAGTTTGTGTTGGTCTCGTATGAAAATGTGTGTTAAGGAGCTGGGGGGTTAATGTTTAACATGTCTGGTGTGGTATCTGTTTAGAGTAGTATAAATGAAAGTTAGGTAGGTTAGGTAAGTTGTAAGTTAAGGTAGTGTAGGTTAGTTGGCATAGGTTAGTTTAGGCATAGTTTAGTTAGGATAAGTTAGTGTAGTGTAGTGTAGGTAGTTATTTATTTATTTATAGGGTTTTATAATGTTAGTAATAAACAATGTTTTACATGTTCACGACTGCTTAATGATTAACTGCGTAGGAGTTGTCATATCTGCTTTGGTTGTGTTAAGCACATGCTGTAGGATTTCCATGCAGTGTTTGCATACATATATAACTAGGTGAAACACCTATGGAGAAGCCCTATCAAGTTTGCAATGGAGTCAATTAAGGGATATTCAAACATGATTGTGCATGGTAAGTGGCACTCTTGCTGTGAATGGACACACAGCCCAGAACTGGTATTCACCTACTGTTGCAGAGTGTGTGTAAGGGATGCTACATGTATTGTGTGGATAATTATGTCAAACCATTCTGACTAATCAAGGATGTGTTGGGTCACACACTGATGCCAGGCACTTGCACACTCTCCCTTGCACCATGTTATCATCACATCAGTGTTGTTTGATGGATGGTATCTATGGAGGTAGCCAATACCTGGGCAGGAAGTTCATTCAGCCTTATCATTGACTGATTGCTAATTGTTGTACTTTATGCATGTGTCCTTGGGTAACTTCTTGCTAGTTTAGATGCACATAGGGTTCACATTTCCTATTTCCCTTGGCCTGTTCAGGTTTTTCCATGGGTCTATAAAACCCCCATCCATGGGTCCTTTCCCTGTAGAGAGTCTGTAGAGTCTTTAGGGTCAGCACATCCAACATGGTGTACTTATTACAAACAACAACAGACATACAACACGCAGGCTGAAGATTGTGCATTTATTTACATCTGTATAAATATGAGGGATCACAGTAGCAGCTCTTGCAACAACAACCCCAACAATGTTTGAAAGCTAAAGGGTGTCCAGACAGAGTCCATGGGGGATACATGTTATGTGACATGTTGAGGAGAGGAGTGCTCCAGTGAGGAGGAGGTTCAAATTGCCACTAGAGAAGGTAGGCACCATCGACAGTCCACAAATGGATAGGATTAACAGGTGGGAAGGCAAATAGGGGACACTACCACTTGACAAGTGCACTGGCATGATCTTAAACACAGTTCCAATGAAAAAATGGCCATGTGGCTCAGACACATATTACGGGGCAGTTCTTCGCCAGAGAATGCTGTCCACACCTGAGTTGTGTGGTGCCTCCCCTGAGGGGGGTGTTGGTGCCAGTGGTGACGGAGGCACACACACATCAGCTGATCTTAGGCTGGAACATGGGGTTGGCCTGGTGATAGCCGAATCCTCTGGAGTCCATGCTACATTGTTGGCCTTTCCTGCAACCAGAGATGGTGTATCAATGGAGGCCAGGAATTCGTAGAGGGTGTCTTGGTCCAGGGTTGACAGGCTGTCATCCTCAGCAGGTTCCTCATCCAGGACAGGCAGCTGGTCAGGAGGTGTTGCTTCATCATCTGCAATGAAATAGATATATGTTATTGTGATCTATTTTGGATGCTGACATTAGTTATCTGATTGACATACAGACTTACTTCTAATTCACTTTCAGTTTAACATTGATGCTTAGGACATTTGGTGCTCATAGGTATTGAGAACACGTTGCACTGTAGTTGCCTTTCAGATGTGACAAGGGTGACTTTTCACACATTGCAACACAGTTACACAGCTTGCTGGGCCTGCCATGCCTGCACGGGTGATTTGAGGAAAAGTCCACATCTGCCTGGGTGATTAGCCTACTTTTTCATGATGGCTCTACTGATTGTGCTTTGACGTATTGACACTACTACTGTGCACATTGCACCAAGTCCCAAGGGTGCCTGCATTCCCTGTGGCCACATCTCCTGTGAAAGTGAAGTGGGTTTGGGACTGTATTTGCTTGGATCCTGCAGTCTGCCTTTCACACAGTACACCACACCAGTCCGCCTTATTGTGCTGTCGTGCATGTTCATTGTGCGTTCATGTGGCCCAGTGTTCCGTTTTTGACAGTCATCCACACGCCTCTACACCGCTACCTACCTTGCCACAAATGGCAGGAATATACCTAGCATGGGTTTCCTATGTGTGTGTGTACTCATGATTTCCTTTCATGAACAGTTGGCTCCATAGTTGTAGACAGTGGGCACTGTGTACCGACTCAGAGGGAAAGGGCGTAGACAAACTAGTTAGATTGCTGAAACTGACACTCACCCCATTTAATCATTGCCAGTGCTCAGTGTTAGTGATCTGCAGAGTATGATATATTGCTTGACTCAGGCCCACTCACCTGTACTTGTGCATGTCTCCTCTGGCAATCCGCATTTAGGCACAGGGACTCAACTTACTGCCACACAATGATGGAACCCAGATCATACATTGATCTCATGTGCCTAAAATATCAACAATGTGTCTGACCATATCCAATGGACTGCCATGGCTGCCTGTATTTGAGGGCTATGGGGTAAGGTGTATCCCACATGCTAGTAGTGCTGGAATTGGTGACATGCACCTACACCGTTTTGCCACACAACTAGGCCCATCCACCTCACCCTCCAACCATCCCTGACTCCTGCCCTTTGTGGTGGCAAATTAGTTCATCCTATACCTTCACAGATCCTTTTTTCACATCCTCCTACTTTGACATATGTGGCATGGTGAGCCATTTTTACTTTTGATACCCTCCTGCCACCTGTCATATCTTCAGCCAGGTCCACATCACATGTAGGATGTAGTACATCATTGGGCACCTCCCTGTCATCCCTTCCCAGATTAGAGACAAGTGTGACACTGTCAGACATAGCAGTGCATGTGTTTTGGTCAAGCAATCTTGCAGAACACATGTACCTTCTCACCTCCTTGCTATGCAATGTCTCCCCATTCAGACACAGTGCCAGTTCAGCATGCTCAGCCACACCTACAATGCACTGTACTACTAGGGGCCTGCCGGAGACACACACCATCTTTTCTTACAACACACATGGTCCTATGGTGTGCATTACTTGTATTCACCCCCACCCCCAGTTTGAGTTGGTACATGAAGGGAGTTTGGGTGGTCCCTACCGTGGCAGGCGACACCTCTGTGTTCTCAGCCCGCACTGCAGGACATTTGCATGGAATGTAGATTCATGCTGGTGGCTACACACGCAGCTCTTTGAAATTGCCTATGTGTTGATACTTGACATGCCCCACACCTGAGCCCACTCTCAGGTGAGCAGTTTATCCTCTGACAAGCCCATTACATCCCATTGCATTACAGTCCTGATTTGGATGCATGGGCCCAAGTAAGTCACACTAGCCTCATGGTGCACTGTGGCCTGCATTGTCACAGTCAGGTTGGGTAGGGTTCAAGTGTCCATGCTTGATGTGTTGTTCAAGTCCATATTTTTGCCTTTGTACAGGGGGACTTGTAGTTAGACCTGGGTGGAGTTCGCAGAGTTCCGCTATGCGGAACTTCGCGAAGTGACCCTAAAACTCTGCTGTGCTACACGGCAGAGTGCATTAGGTCATGCTATTTGCGTTGATTTTCAGCACCGGGTGTTTGTCCTACACTGTAAAATTAGCGTGAACGGCATCATGCGCAGCACAAGATGGCGCTGCTTCTTTTCTTGCCACTCAAGTAGATTTTCCACCCGAGCGGCAGCTTTCTCAACGCAAACAGAAGGTTTCTCAATGTGAGCGGTCACGACCACTCGTGTTGAGAAATCTCACTGGGAGGTGGATTTGTCGTGCTCTCACTCGCCAACTTGAAGTTCACGAGCGAGGAAAAAACTCTGCTCTGCAGAGAGGAGTTTTTAGGAACTCTGCGTGCTCTGCGGAGCGCGTAGTGCAGAAAACTCTGCAAACTCCATGAACGGAGTGGAGTTCACTGCCCAGGCCTACTTGTACTTCTGGTGACTCATGGTCTACATTCCACTACAAGTCCCAGAATGCAAAGGGGAACCTGGCTGGTGCTGCACATTACAAATGGAAGAGACAACCTTGACTGAGCTGTGCAACATGTAACTGGGCTGTGTGACTTAAATTTTAGTGTTGTTTGATGGTACATGAGACAGATTCCTACCCTTTGCCTTGCACACAGCACAGCGGGGCCCTGGGACATAGCTAGGTGCACTGCACCTCATGTCCTTTGCTCACATTGTCCCTTGTTACGACTTACCCTGTAGGTCTTGATGGTCCTCATAGGCAGCACTGTCTGGTCCAGGTACTCCTGCCACCAACTCTGCTGTGATGACAGCTGCCACTTGGTCTCCCAAGAAATCCAGCTCCTCCTGGGGCGTGAGTCCTCCACCTCTGGTCTGCATGGCTGCCTTCAAGTTTTGGGCCACTTTCACCTTCGTCCTGTGCTTACAGTCGTGCCAGCTTCTCTTGCTGTCGGTGACTGTCCTCTTCGCTTGTCCCACACTGTTTACGTTGTCCGCTATGGTCTACCAAATGGCCTCTTTCTTCCCTAATAGCAATATGGAGGTGACAAAGAGATGGTGTTCCTGCTTTGTCACCTCAATGATCAAGATGTCATTCTTGTCCTCACTGAAATTGCACTTCCTCTTCATCTACCCCTGGGAGTCTGTCTGGACATCCTGGCTGGTGCTAGGGATGTTGGGGTGGTTGATCTGACCGCTGTTCTCTGCGCCCTCCTCCATGTCTGCTTTCTGTGAGTTTAATGCATCATTTTTTATTGGGTTTTTTGACGCTTGATTTACTCAAAAGTGATGTAAAAGTGCTTAGTGTCAATTTACGTGCGTCAAACCAGCCTTACATCACTTTGCCTGCACATGCACCAGTTTTCATTACGACTTCCCTCACACGGAAGCATCAATTTTTTTTTACACAAGATCTGACCTACGCCATGGTACTCCGCCCCGTAAATTTGACGCATCCATTGTGTTTTAAAATAACGTAACGAAGCACAACCTTTTCTGATGCATTGCTGCCTTAATGCAGCGTTGTGTCAGTTCCTGTAAATGAGGGCATAGGGGACTTATTTATGAGAGGCTTGCGCAGCTGGAGCGTCACTGTTTTTGACGCTCCAGTGGCACAAGCCTCTTAATCATATCTATGAGGCAACGCAAAGCTACTCTCAATGGCTTTGCATGGCCTCATAGATATGGAGTAAGACAAAGCAGTGCAAGTTACTGCCATACCTTACTCTGTGTCAAGGAGGTGTTCCTTTGGCATTGCAGTGGGTTTTTCCACACAAAACCCATGGATTTGGACGCTGCCACAGATCTACTTAATTACGTAAACCTGTGGCAGAGCCAAAACCTTATGTTTCCCCAGAGCAGGCGTAACAAGGAGAAATAATTTCATTTCTCCTAATATTTTCCTTTTTCCACGTGTGCTTCATTCTGCATCACACATACGAAGAAGAAAACAAACACCTCTCTGCATTGTTTTGAGCAGGAAGGTGCCACCTCCTGCACAAAAACAATCCTGCCTGCAATGGAGGCACCCTTGCCCCATGGTGCAAGGGTGCCTACTTTGGCGCTAGGCAGCAAATTGTGCGCCAGCGCAGGGGGAAAGGCAGGAATGCACGCAATTTCATAAACACAGTGCATTTCTGACCTTTCACATTGGCTTAGGGTAGCTCAGCAAAAAGACTTGCTGCACTGCCCTATGCCAATTCCTCATAAATTAGGCATTGGGAGTAATTGAAAGTGGCTTCTAGGACGGAAGGAGAGTTAGGATCTATGCATTTACTGACCAGATTAAAGACTGATGTGATGGAGCTTGACCATGTCTATTCCATTAACACCCTGCTTGCTATTAGATCGCTGTAGCCTGTGAGCATCATACAATTCCGCTACACATCAAGTGACATTAACTTAAAAGTATAAACCCATTACAATATTAAATGTCAAAAAAAATAAACTTGTTCATTTGAAAAAATATGTTCGTTAACATATAAAAAGTTAAATGCATTACATTTGGAACCTCCTCCTGCTGCTACAAAGATTAAATCAGTTTTGGAGAAATGTATTAGTGTCCTAGCTAAACTTCCAAAGTCGCTAAAATGTTAGTATTTTGGAATTCCCTGAAATGAAGCCTGAAAAAGGCAATCCTTGTTCCAGATTTGATTGCAAGGAAACTAGGGACTACTGCTAACATTGTTTTCCATTCTTCTTCTTAATCAAGTGATAAATCTTCAGAAGTGTCCGCTTAAGAAGCAGGAGCCATAAATATCTCATAAAAGCCATAAAATATAACAGAATATTGGAAGCCATAATTTTAATGGATGTATCAGGGCTATAAAAGGCGGGTCCTTCGGAGAAAGACTAACTGAGACGCAAAGTTAATCCATCTGGAAGTCATAAATTATCCTGCATCCCAGGTGTGATATATTATCCAGGGTTGCCTGGTGATTAAGAACACAAAGGTGGGAGTGTGGCTGAAGCCCAAGGAAACACTAGCCAATTAGTGGTAAATGGAAAATGTCAGCAATATCTGTGCGAAATCGGCCCGAGCTTGGTTTTGCCAATTAAGAAAAACGCGCAATTCCAGGCTGTGGAGAAGTATTGTAACATAAAACAGAGTCAAACGACATAAGTGCAGAAATTATAACTCTCTACTCAGCCATTTCTTTACCCTCAGGTCGTAGGTTGAATATGTATGTGAAAGACTGGAAATGTGCTAGTCTTTGTCGAGCACAACATAACTTTTTCATACTAATATAGAATCGAATATCGTTCTTTTTGGCCAGATTCAAACTTAAATACTCTCTCTCTCTCACACACATGATTATATACAGGGCCGGCTTTAGCACTGGTGGCGCCCTGTGCGACAATGTTTGTTGGCGCCCCTCAATGACCACCGCTGCCACAGATTCCTCACTACTACCATTTAACAGTGCCCCTCAAGTCTCCATAACCAGTCTCTCAGATTCATTTAGTTTTAGAGCGCCACTCATACCAGTGTGAGGTGTCAGAGCACTTTACATTATACACACATTTAACCGAGCGGATCACACGTGTAAATCAGTGTATAAGAATTGTTACATAAAACAGAGGATTACAAGATGTAGGAGTCACATGTCATCCATACTGGTAGGCAGTATAGGTTAAGAGTCCTTGGTCTGGAAAAGCACAAATTCAGAATTTAAAACATAACACTAATTGTTAGGGGTTCTCTTTAACAATAATAATTCATTTCTACCCTAATGAACCCTTTTTGCAAGATTAGGTAAAGGAAAGACTGGGCAAACAAACATGTAAGTCTAATATACACCTTGCAGTTTGCATGCAGCTCTTTGATGACAGTTAATAGCTCACTTTTCTATATTAGGATTTTAACTTATGAACTGCAAATAACAAAAAGATCTCTCTGACAAAAGCAGTAACCCATTGATCTATTAACATTATATGCCCTTTGTGATCTGCATGGCACACGTTCTTAGCAGCAGGCATATTAACCCTCTGAGCTACCTTAGGAGGAGTCAAACTTCCACTAGACAAAACTCCATCTCTCTCCAGGAAGAACATTTATTACTGGAGTTATCTTGACATTTTTATTGATGTCTGAAAATTGCTGGAGGCAAGGAACGGTGTAGCAGGTGGTTTTCAAGCCATAATATATTTGCCAACAGGGCGCCCCCACCCCAAGTCAACGCCCGGTGCGGTGGCACCGATCGCACCGCCAGAGAGCCTAGTCTGATTATATATATAATATAAAGTAGCATTATAGTAAGGTGTGATCAAAAATATGTTTTCGTTTTTAAAAAAAAATTGAAATTCACTAAAAAAACAAAGGTTAAAGTAACATTATAGTTGGGTGAATATGTCAGTGGCAACATTAACTTTTGAACTAAAAAAAAAAAACACAGAAATTTACCAATTATAATTAGCAAAGCTAACTATAACTTACTCCCCGCCATGCACTGCTTATGACCTCACTTATAACATCACTCATGTTCTGATATCCATCTTATAGACCTCTAGGAAATGGTGCCCACTAGCACCTGCTGTATTTGTTCTGATTGTGCTAGGAAAGGTCAAGGGCCAGAGCCAAAACTGCATTTCTAGGGTACTGATAGACTTAATCATAAGGGTTCTACAGTAAATAATGAGTGAAGGATGAAGACAAATTTAAGAGCATCTAATAAATATGACTCCTCCGCCTTTGCTCATCTGAAAGAGCAGACAGGAACAGGAATTAAAGTGGCACAACACACTAATGCTTCTGAGCTTTTCATTGTCAAAATTACCCTGGTCATGCACCCCAGTGCCCCAGGTCTCTAAGCTATTGAACACCACACTATATAAGCCAATGAAACACAACTCTACTTGAAATTCTCCTCTGACACAGATATCCATTTCATCAAACGCTGCCTGCACCTCAGCCAGACCTGGATTTCCAAGACCTACCTTAAGTTCAACACAACTAAAAGAGAAATCCAACTATTTTCCAAGAACAACGAGCAACTGCTAGTCCAAACCTGGCTCAACAACAAGGGTCTGAATGTGAACTACAGCTTTCATCCCATTTAAAATCACTTGGATTCACCCTTAACACTGACTTCGCCCTCAAGGAACACATTGCGAAAAAACCAAGACAGCCTGCTACTAGCTCACTTCTAATAAAAGGTAATCCATTCTTTCCAGGAAAGGGACCTCATACTGAAGGTTTTTTATGACCAGCCCAGCTCCATGGGCTTCCAGACATCACACAGACTCCCCTTAAGGACAGAACGACTTATCAAGAGCCTAAAGGAATATGAAATCACCCCGACCCAGCTGGAATCCCACTGCCTTCTCTAGCCCATCCGCACAGTTACAGAACAAGAGGCATCTTCTCCAAATTCATCATGATCAGCATCTCTGTCTGGCTGGAAATACACCATCTCCTGTACCAAGGACACCATAATGCTGAAGGCGAAAAAGAAATATCAAGGCAGCCGATCTTTCTCATCTGTGAGAAACTGTTTTGTTGGTTGACTGGGGTATGAACCCGGGACAAGCAACAGCCACAAAACCTGGCAAGCTGAACAACAAAAAGGAACCACATTAACCTGTCCTTAACCCTGGGTAACTTGGCACAAAAAGCAGCCAGGCTTAACTTAGAGGCAATGTGAAAAGTATTCATGCAGCAGACAAACAGTAATAAAGTGAAAACACACAACAAGAAAAATTAAAAACCAATTTAGACAAATGGAGTAAATTATGATACATGTTTTAACACCAAAACAACAAAAATCCAATCAGTAGAACCGGAGTTATGAATTGTTAAAGGTTTTAGTAAAAGCTAGCACCTGAAAGATCAAAGCACCAGCCACAGACATCTTGTTGCGCGAGGCTGGGTCAGGGTGGAAAAATATTGCCTACCGTGAAGGAGCACAGTTTGGATACAAGAAGTGGATTGGGCCTGGTCAGCGTTTACCTTTCGACTTGAGAAAAATGTTCTGAGAAGGTAAAGTTCAGCAGAGTGACGCTGCAGGAAGTGTTTGATGAGGGAGTGCCATCAGCGGGTAGCCTTGGGTTTAAGGTACAGTGAAGATTTCTACATTCTGACTTAGTCTCTGAAATGGAAGTTGAGAATCTCCAGTTGTACAAGGCAGGTGGCTGTAGCTGAAGATAGTTCCGCAAAGGCAGGTGGTTAGGTGAGCAGGTTGGTCCTGGTCTCCTCGTTCTCAGAGTAGGTTTTAGCCAAAACATTTACAAGTCCCCACTTTTGGATTTTGGCTATCTGGGCACCTGTAGCACAACTTCCAAGGGTCCAGGACTGGAGTGGCACCACCTGGAGGGTCAGGACTCACGCAGAATAGGTCCAAGTGTGGGTTCAAGATGGAGAAAGCCTTTCATGTCCCTGTGGCTCAGAACAGAAGGCCAGCAAACTAGCCTTTGTGAATTACTCTGGAGGTCCTGGGACAGTTGAAGATCCAGGTCTTGTCCCCAGACAGAAGGTAGCAGTGCAGCAGGACAAAGAGGGCAGCAATCCATCTGGTCAGCAGTCTTGTTAAGCAGCAGTCCAGCAGAGTGTCAGTCTTTCCAGCAGCACAGCAGTCCTTCTTTCTGGCAGAGTATTCACAGGACCAGAAGTTTATCGAAGAGTTGGTGTCTAAGGTCGCCTTTTTATACCCTGGTGCCCTGGTTTTGGAAGGTGGGGAAAGCATGTAGACTGTGGCTTTGAAGTGGACAGAATTTACTGCCTGCCCTGGCTCCAGGATGGCGGCAATAACAATGTGGGGTCATTAAGCCCTTTGCGTGAAGGCAGAGTACAGGCTATTCAGTTGCAAGTGGGTTGTGCTCAGCTTTGCCTCCCATCCTGCCAGCAGATGGCCCAGACAGGAACATCTAATTCTTCTACTGTGTGACTGCCTGTGAGGAATTCACAAAGTCTAAGTGTCAGTTACACCCAGTCATTTGACTCAGGCCAGGCTACAGGCTCAAAAGTGCTAAGGAAAGGAAAATGTAAACTTTCTAAAAGCGGCATTTTCAAAATTGTAATGAAAAATTCGACTTTGCCATCGAAGAGGGTTTATTACTACCATTTCATAGACACCAAACGTAACACAGCTTATTAAATGTAATAAGGAATCCCCAATGTTATCCTATGGGAGGGGTAGGCCTCACAACAGGGAAAATCGAATTTAGGAGTTTTTCACTACCCGAGCATGTAAAACTTAAAATTACATGTCCAACCTACTAATTACACAGCATCCTGCCATATGGGCTACCTAGGGCTTACCTTAGGGGTAACGTATATGCAATAAAAGGGTAGTTTAAGGCTTGGCAATGAAGTTTAAATGCCAAGTCAACATGCTAGTTTAAAACTGCATTCCCCCTGTAGTGTGTCTGGAGCCAGGGTGGAAAGGGAAGACCTCTTTGCACTTCAAAGACCTGTCTTTGAAGTTTCCCCCACTTCACAGGCACAACTGGATATAAGTATTGGACCTTTGACTCCACCACATCAGTACACTTCTGAACGTGTGAAGACTCTGTCAGGAAGAGAAACTGCTGTGCAACTAAAGGGCTGCTCTGCTGGATCGCTGCTTTGCCAGACTCCTGCCATACTGTGCTGCCCAGCTGCCTGCCATTCCTCTGCCTGGGTGAGAAGAACTGAACCTGCATCACTTGAACCTAGAGTGACTCTAAGGGCTAGCTGGCTGGCTTCCTGATTTGAAGTCTCAGGGACATAAAATACTTCCAAATTACCTGCTTCTGCACCCGGACTCTGCCATCTGTGAGCCTGCCATGCCAAATGATGGCACCTCAGTCCTGGACCCTTGGACGTGAAGACTAAGGTGCTTGCTGCAGCAAAACCCATGCATCCTCTGCCAAAAACGTGTATCAGCTCTGTTGCATGGATCAGAACCAGCACATTGCCCCTGTTGTGTGGAGCATAACCAGTGCATCTCTCCTGTTGTGTGGACCAGAATCAGCGCATCGCTGCTGTTGCATGACCAGAACCGGCGCATGGACTCTAATGCATGGATCAACCTGACTCATCGCCTTCGGACCCACTATTTCCACAAGGTCTCTGCATCTCCATCAATACCATCCCCTACGTCATCCTCAACTATAAATCTCTACATTGCAGCTCTTTTCTCATTGGATCCGACACATCATTGCTGCTGCGTGGTTCAGGACCAGCGCATCTCCTCCACTGTGTGGATCGGCACTAACACATCGCTTTGGCTGCAGCCCGCATCCTCGACGTAGACACAGCCAGGATCAAGGTACTTTTATTCAGCGGACCTCACTGGGTCCCTGTATGTGGCCTGTGCCTCATTGCAGTTGGCCTGATCTTTTGACTTTGTCCCAGTCAGGCACAACCAGATATACTAAGTAAGCACATATTGCTTGTAAGCACTATTTTATAGTTTATTCTTTAAAAAAATCACATCTCAAGTTGTACTTTTTGGATTTTGTCGTTTTGGTCTTGTTTTATTTATTAAATGAAGTTATATTTTTTGACCTGGTGCAGAATCTTTTCTTGTGGTGTTTTAACTGTTTTACTGTTTAAAGTGTTACACAAAATACTTTACACATTGCCTCTAAGTTAAGCCTGACTGCTCTATGCCAAGCTACCAGAGGGTGAGCACAGGTTAAATTAGGGGTTGCCTGCTTCTTACCCTGTTTAGAATTGTGGTTACTGCCTGACTTGGGCTCATACCCTAGTCAACCAACAACCCAATTTCGAACACACATCCTTTTAAAGAACATTATGTCATGACATACAAGTTCACTTTTACTCCCAGAATCCAGACATGCCTCCAATCACTCATTAACTGTATCTTTGCGTTTGACTCTGTACAGCACTCTACTGCCTTGTGGTAGGGCTTGTTTAAAGAAATACCACACGTATACCTCCATACAGATCAAGGCTACGTTTTTTTCCTTAAATTTGGCATTTCACCGTAGGCAACTGCCGTCTTTGCCAAACGGCTATAACAACAACCCCGCCAGTAACTACTCTGTATATGGGGATGGTTTTGCTGCTGCGGGTTTGCTTTTTGTGTAAGGTAATACCTTCCAAGAGACTCCATACCATGTGTATGGTTGCCACTTTTCCCAGAGAAAAATACTGACCATATGTTCACATTTTAAGATTCTACAAAGACTTGGATTTTAAATACAATTGCCTGAATTCAATTTTAACATGTTTTTTCTGTCTTTGTTTACTTTAATTATCAGCAATGATCATTGAGGCAGCCCTAGCACATATTTAAAGTTATTTCATTTGATGAGGGGAAATAAATATCTTTTTAGCAATTTCACACATTTTTTGTACTGCCTGGGACCGTAAAATACTGGTGAAGCTGTTAAAATCCAGCTTGGTGGCAGGAAACAGCCTTTACATTACTGTCTATACCACACAATGCCTTTATCATGCAAATATTTACCACAAATCCTTTACCATGCAGTGTTGTGTCTCTTTACCACGCATATGCCTTTACAATGCAAGGTGGATACATTTAAGGTGTGTGTGTGTGCATATGTATATGTAAATATATATATATATATATACATTTACTGAAAAAACAAAGGTTACAGGGACATTGTAGTTAGGGTCAGATTTTACTCGTCCAAAACCAGTGAAATTGAGCAGTTATAGTTAGCTGAGCTAACTATAACTCCGCCCCGCAATTCACTGCTTAAGACCTCACATATTACATCACTCGTGACATAGTCAGTGACATCACTGATGACATATCAAATGACATCACTGATAACATCACTGATGACATCATCCAGTGACGGTGAGTGTTTTTAAAAAGTTTATGAGTGTTAAATATATATACCAAGGTGTATTGGTGAATCAGTGGGTGTATGAGTGCCTGTATGGATGAATCAGTGGGCAAGTGACTGACTGTATAAGTGAATGATTAGCTATCTCAGTGAATGTATGGATGAGTGACTGGTTGTGTGAATGTCTGTTTCTGTCTGTCAGTTGGTGTCTAAGTGGCTGTGTGGGTGTGTGAGTGGGGGTATGTGAGTGGCTGTATGGGTGACTGGTTGTCAGAGTAACTGTATGCCTGTATGAGTGTCTGCGTGGGTGGGTGAGGGTGTGTATGATCACCTGCATGGATGAGTGAGTGGGTGAGTCAGTGGCTGTATGGTTTAGTTAGTGTATCTGTAAGAGGCTTTTTATGGGTGACTGAGTGTGTGTATGGCTGTGTTAGGGAGTGCATGGATGTGTCAGTGGTATTTGGGTGAGTAACTGCATATTTGAAAGGCAGTATAGGTGAGTGTTGGAGTATATGAGTGACTGTATCTGTGAGTGAGTGATTGTGAAAGTGGCTATAAGGATGAGTGTGTGTTTGTGTCACTGACAGTATGGGTGAGTGAATATGTGTTAGTATCTGTATGAATAAGTGAGAGGGTGTGTGTATAGCTGTATAGGTGATTAAGTGGCTGTGTGATTGACTCTATGGATGAGGGAGTAGGTGTCTGAGTAGCTGTATGGATGACTGCCAGTGTGTGAGTGGCTGTATGGGTGTATTAGTGAGTGAGTTGGCCTATGAGTAGCTGTATGCATGTATCAGTGGATATGTGTGTAGACCTATGAATCAGTAAGTAGGTGTGTAAGTATGGGTTTTTCAAAGGTTTGAGAATGGTAGTGTGGAAGTTGGAGTGGGTGTATGAAAAATTATATTGGGGTGTGTGCGGCGTCAGATATTTTGTGGATGATGTCATCAGTGATGTCATTTGAGATGTCATCCGTGATGTCACTGACCATGTCATGGGAAATGTGATATGTGAGGTCATAAGCAGTGTATTGAGGGGGCGCGAGTTATAGTTAGCTCAGCTAACTATAACCGATGAATTTCACTGGTTTTGTACAAGTGAAATCTGACCCTAACTATAATGTCCCTGTGGTTTTTTCAGTGAATTTCTAAGGCTTTTTAAATGGTAACTACTAACTATAACGTCCTTGTAACCTTTGATTTTTCAGTGAATTTCTATAGTTTTTTAACTAGTAATTGCGTTTGCACAGTGCTAGCGAAAGGGGGCTGGGCCTCCAACCAGCTCTCAGTAATCCCACTGTGTAGGAATTACAAGAGGTACCAGGAGGGCTTCTTGGCCCCCAAGGTCCCTAAGGAGTGAAGTGGACTTCATTCCCCAATCAGTAGTGCACCACAAGCCGTATTTGCAGAGTGGTGGAGAAATGGGGCGTGTCCTCCGAACACCTCTTAGCAATCCCACTGTGTGGGACTTACTGAGGTAACAGGAGGGGTAGTTGACTCCCAAGGACGTCCTTGGGGCCCAACTACCCCTGCTGTTATTTCCAGTAAGTCCCACGCAGTGGGATTGCTGAGACATTGTGAGAGGCCATGCCCCCTTTCTCAGTCTGCAAATGCACTTCCTGGTGCACTACTTGTATGGGGGCTGAAGTCCCATTGGCTATTGAGGGTCCTTGGGGGACAACTACCCCGCCTGTTACCTCCAGCAAGTCCCACACAGTGAGTTTGCTGAGAGGCTTTCGGTGGCCACGCCCCCTTTCTCCACCACTCTGCAAACACACCTGCTGGTGCACTACTAGTTGGGGGATGAAGTCCCCTTGGCTCTTGAGGGTCCTTGGGGGCAATGCCTAATTTGAGCCTGTTGTTGCCAGCCGGGGCCACCAGCACTCACTTTTGGGAATCACACTTATTTTTCATCATCAGACATTTCCCAAGAGAAAGAGAGGAAAAACATATAAAGGGGAAAGAAGGTTGAAGAGAAAGTAAAAATAAAACTGCCACAAAAGGAGCCTGCAAAAGTAAGCTAAAGTGGACGGGGGTGTCTGGTAGTGGATTAAAGAGTCATGAGGTAGATTGAAGACTGTGGAGCATTGCTATTTTGCACACTGAAATTATATAGTACCATCCATGGTCTTGTGAGCAAAGCTTTGGGCTCCAGCACTAGTTATTTTACAAACTAAGCACTGCTTGGGGGTGAACTAGCCCTCCTGTAAGCAACCCTACTGTGTGGGGCTTACTGGAGGTAACAGGAGGTCTTGTGGCTCCTAAGGACCCTCAGCAGCCAAGTGGACTACATCCCCAACCCAATAGCTCACCAGAAGGCACATTTGCAGAGTGGTGGAGAAAGGGGGCAGGGCCTTGGCGATTTGCTGGCTTTTTATTTTATATTTTCTTTTTTTTTTAGGAAGGGGGCTGAGGTACCCCCTTTCCCTGGACCATTTTGGGCCCCGGGGACCACATCCCCCAGGCCTGGCCCATTTCTTGTGTTGATAAAAAAAGAGAGGGGGCTGTGTGGCCCGCTCCTGAGGCCGATTTTGGCCCCCGGGACCCCATTCCCTGGGGACAGGCCTTCATGCTTTGTTTGCTTTTTTTAAAAGGGGAGGGGGCTCTGTGGCCTCCTCCTCCGGCCAATTTCGGCCACAGGGACCCCATCCCCCCGGACCAGGCCTTCATTTTATATTTTTGTATAAAAAAATGGGGAGGAGGTCAGCGTGGCCCCCCTTCCAGGGCCACCTTCGGCCCCGGTGACCCCATTCTCTGGGGCCGTGCCTTCATTATTTTTCACAAAAAAATCAGAAGGGGGTCCTGCGCGGCCCCCCTCCCTGGGCTATGGGGCATGGCCTCCTGTTGGGAACTTCGGGGGAGCCTCAGGCCCCCATGGTCCGTGCCGGCTCCCTGCCTCATTGCTTTGGCTTTGCTTTTGGACAGAGGGAGATGCAAACATGCAGCTCCCTCTGTCCAAAAGCAATTCTGCTCCGCTTTGTGGAAGGAAGAGCATTTTCAATGATCTCGCTTCCACGAAGCAGAGCAGAGTTTGCTATGGCTTAGTGGGAGGAGTGCTCCCGCCAAGCCATAGAAAACTGCAATGTCCCGCAGGTGGTCACACTGGGACGTTGCGGGAGCTGGCCCTGGGGGGTGGCGGTCTGCAGGGCCATCTAGGGCTCCTGGAGGGGAGCCACATGGCCCCCCTCCTTTCATCACATTTGCCCCCGGGAGGTGGTGGTCCACAGGGTCTGGGGTTCTGCAATGGACCACCTTACTGATTTGTGCCCCGGGGAAGTGGCGGTCTCTGGAGCTACGTGGGGTCCCGTGTGGGCCCCCACCATAATGTTTAGTTGCCTCTGGTACCTGGCCCAAAGGGGGGCCTAATTAAATGAATCATGGGAGTCAGCGCTTTGTTTTTTTTTATATTCGGCGGGATTCACGGATACGGCCTAAAAATTTTAAAAACATACTTTTTCTGCTCCTGAAGAGGCCTAGGGGGTCAGGGTGTTTCTACCCTGGCCCCTATTCTTTTTTTTTTACATTTGTTCTTGTGACTCAGTTCAACCAAGTCACAAGATGGCTGCCAACACTTCCTGGTTAAAGTGTTGGCAGCCAATCAGAGCAGTGCACTTCCCTGCACGAGCTTGTCTTAGTTTGCAAAGACTTCGGGACCAGAGATAGCACTATGAATTTAAACCTAAATTTCTCAAAAACTACTGAAAGGATTTACACCAAATAAGAAAAAGGCACTTCATTGAACCAACATCTACATCCCTCGAAATTTGGTGTAAGTCCGTTCAGCAGTTCAGGCTGTAAGTGTGGCTAAAGGTTCCAATGGGAATTAACTTTACAAATGCAACCTTGTTTTGAGCCCCAAATTCTCAGTACTCACTGCACGGATCACCCCCAAACTTTCCATAACAATAGAACCTACGTGACACTTTTTGGGGGAAAATGTCATGAAAATTGGTCACACGACGCCAAAGTTATAGCCAAGTCAAAAAACAAGCTTTTCCTATTTAAACTAGGCCTTAACTATAATTACCTAGTGGTGACTGCCAGTAGGTAATATGTATATATATATTCACTGAAAAAACAATAGGTTTTAGGGACAGTTATAGTTAGTTGGACATTGCACTGGTACAAAACCCGTGAAATTCCCCCGTTATAGTTAGTTCAGCTAACTATAACTCGCGCCCCGCAATGCACTGCTGATGACATCACATATTACATCACTCATGACATGGTCAGTGACATCACTGATGACATCACTGATGACATCTCAAATGACATCACTGATGACATCATCCAGTGTCTGTGTGTTTCTGTAAAGTTTAAATATGTTAAATATATATAGGGAAAGGCGTATTGAAGAATGAGTGGGTGTATAAGTGTCTGAATGGATGATTTACTAGGTGCGTGACTAACTCTATAAGTGAGTGATTAAACGTATCTTACTGAATGCATGGGTTAGTGACTAAACTGTGTGAATGTCTGTATCCGTCTGTCTGTTGCTGTGTAAGCGGCTGCATGGGTTTGTGAATAGCTACATGAGTGTCTATATGAGTTATTGATTGGTTGTCTGAGTATCTGTATGGGTGCCTGAGTGTTTGTGTGGGTGGGGTGTGTGTGACTCTGTGCATAGATGTGTGAGTGGGTGATTCACTGGGTGCATGGTTTCAAGAGTGGCATCTGTGATGGACTGTATGGGTGGGTGAGTGTGTGTATGGGTGTGTTAGTGAGTGAATGTATGTCCCAGTGGTACATGTGTGAGTAACTACATATGTGAAAGGCAGTATATATGTGTGTTGTAATATATAAATAGCTATAAGCGTGAGTGTGTGATTGTGAGAGTGACTGTATGGATGAGTGTGTGCTTGTATCAGTGATTGTATAAGAGCGTAAGAATGTGCTAGTATTTGTATGAGTAAGTGAGCTGGTGTGTGTATAACTGTATAGGTGAGTAAATGGCAGTGTGTTTAATTATTTGCATGACTGACTAGGTGTGTGAGTACCTCTATGGATGAGTGGCGGTGTTTGAGTGTCTATATAGGAGTATGAGTGCATATGATAGTCCTGTACTGAGTGACCATAAGTATGAGTGACTGTACGGGTGAGTGAGTGGATGTGTGTGTGTAGACCTAAGAATCAGTGAGTGGGTATGTAGTTATTGGTGCTGGAGTGTCTATGGTTTTGCGAATGGCAGTCTGTAATTTAGAGTGGGTGTATCAAAGGTTATATTAGGGTGTGAGGAGGTGCCTCAGATTATCACGTGGATGATGTCATCAGTGATGTCATCAGTGATGTCATCAGTGATGTCACTGACCATGTCATGAGTGATGTAATATGTGACGTCATCAGCAGTGCATTAGGGCGCGAGTTATAGTTAGCTGAACTAACTATAACGGGGGAATTTTCACGGGTTTTGTACGAGTGCAATGTCCAACTAACTAGAACTGTCCCTAAAACCTATGGTTTTTTCAGTGAATTTGTAAGGTTTTTTAAATGCTAATTTCTAACTATAACGTGCCTGAAACCTATGGTTTTTCAGTGCATTTCAAAGGTTTTTAAATGCTAATTTCTAACTATAACGTGCCTGAAACCTATGGTTTTTCAGTGAATTTCAAAGGTGTTTAAATGCTAATTCCTAACTATAACATGTCTGAAACCTATGGTTTTTTTCAGTGAATTTCAAAGGTTTTGTAAATAACAATTTTTAAATGTATTATTGTTATATTTATTTTTTTGATACTGATTTACTACATTTTTTTAAACTATTTATTTTTAGATATTTTATTTTTTAAATTACATTGTAATTACATTATACATTACATTACAAAATATACTTTCTCAGAATGAATTACTTTAGTTTAAATACTTTGCAAATAGGCAATAGACTTTTAAGTACAGTAGTTACAGTTGTTGCAATGGGCAACACAATTTCAAACACAATGCAACATTGAGCTCAATGTGAATTTCTAGTTAAATGCAATTAGTTACTTTATGGATTACTTTTCTAACCACAGGACTGGATCCTAGATTCAGTCCTGGGACATCTCCTGTAAACAGTTGAGTAAAAGTGTTTTGGTTACAGTAGTGATTTTTAAGGAATATTATTGTATTTTAAAAGTTGACACTTAGAAACTTTTTCACATAGAATCACCAATATTATCCTATGGGAGGAAATTCACTTAGCAGGTAAGTAGTGTTATCGTTACTTTTTCTTACTCAGTGGTGGATCCTGGATCCAGCACTGGTGCATCTCCTGTAAACAGTTGAAAGAATGCGTTTAAGTCATACAGGCGATTTTTAAGGAATATTTGTAGTTTATGAAAATCGACACAAACTTTTCTGCTGAAAACCAGACAATGGATTCCTATGGAAGGAAATACAAGTTACTGGTAGGTACGGTTAAAATTACTTTTCAGGGTCAATGCTGGGCTAAAAGATGCAGCACTGGGTTCTCTCCTGATAACAGGTGAGTAAATCGGAATTCGTAGTTCGGCTGATTTTAGAGGAATATTATAAAGTTCCAAAACTCCACACTTGGAAGAATTTCCAAGTGAAACCAGTCAATGTTAGCCTATGGAAGGAAATTCAAGTTACTGGTAAGTACAGTTAGAATTACTTTTCAGGATCTGTACTGGGCTCAAAGATGCAGCACTGAGATCTCTCCTGATAACAGGTGAGTAAATCGGAATTCGTAGTTCGGCTGATTTTAGAGGAATATTATAAAGTTCCAAAACTCCACACTTTGAAGAATTTCCAAGTGAAACCAGTCAATGTTAGCCTATGGAAGGAAATTCTAAGTTACTGGTAAGTACGGTTAAAATTACATTTCAGGATCAGTACTGGGCTCAATGATGCAGCACTGAGGTCTCTCCTGATAACAGGTGAGTAAATTGGAATTCGTAGTTCAGCTGATTTTAGAGGAATATAATAAAGTTCCAAAACTCCACACTTAGAAGAATTTCCAAGTGAAACCAGTCAATGTTAGCCTATGGAAGAAAATTCAAGTTACTGGTAAGTACGGTTAGAATTACTTTTCAGGATCAGTACTGGGCTCAAAGATGCAGCACTGAAGTCTCTCCTGATAACAGGTGAGTAAATCGGAGTTTGTTGTTCGGCTGATTTTAGAGGAATATTTGCACAATGGTGAAGGAAGGGGGTGGGGCCTGAGGTGACATGTCTGCAAACACGCCCTGTGGCGCGTTTTAAGTTGGAGAATTAATTCTCCTCAATCCCGAGGGACCCTAGGGGCCAACTAGCCCACCAGATACCTCCAGTATGCGCCAGAGAGCTGTGTTGTAGAGAGGTGTTCAGAGGCCATGCCCCTTTTTACAACACTCTGCAACGCAGCTCCGTGGCGCTTACTGGATGTACCTGGTGGGCTAGTTGGCCCCCAGGGACCCTCAGGATTGAAGGGGATTTAATTCCCCATCTTAAAACGCGCCACAGGGCCTGTTTGCACACATGTCACCTGAAGCCTCGCCCCCTCCCTTCACCACTGTGCAAACACGCCCCGTGGCGCGTTTTAAGTTGGGGGAATAAGTCCCCTTGAATCCTGAGGGTCCCTGGGGTCCAACTAGCCCACCAGGTACCTCCAGTAAGCGCCACAGAGCTGCGTTGCAGAAAGGTGTAAAAGTGGCGTGGCCTGGACCACCTCTCTGCAACGCAGCCCCTGGCGCATACTGGAGGTTCCCGGTGGGCTAGTTGGCCCCCAGGGACCCCCAGTATTGAAGGGGAATTCATTTGCCATCTTAAAACGCGCCACAGGGCGCGTTTGCAGAGTGTTGCTGGGAGGGGGCGGAGCCTCGGCACGATCAAGTTTTTTTTGTTTTTTGGAAGGGGGGCTGGGTGGCCCCTCTTCTTTTTACTTTTTTTGGGCCCTGTGGACCCCATCCCCCAGGGCTTGACCCCTTTTTTAATTTAAAAAAATTAACGGGAAGGGGGCGCGTGGCCCCCTCCCGTGCCAGCTCCGGCCCCGGGGACCCCATCCCCCGGGGCATGGCCAAGTATATATTTTTGTTTATGGAGGGGGCTGCGTGGCCCCCTCCTGAGGCTCTACTGGCCCCGGGGACCCCATCCCCCGGGGCGGCCTTTATTTATTTTATTTTTTAAATATTTTAATTATGGGGAGGGGGCCGCGTGGCCCCCTCCCGGGCCACTACTAGCCCCGGGGACCCCATCCTCCGGGGCTGGCCCTCTCCGTTGGGGACCGTGGGGGTCCCCAATGCCCCCACGGTCCCGCCGGCTCCCCGCGTCCTGCGGGAGTCGGCATTGCTTTCAGCATGGGGAGCTGCTAAGATGCAGCTCCCCATGTGGAAAGTACTAGTCTTGGTTTTGGAAGAGAGGCAGGTTTCCTGCTCTCTCTTCCAAAACCAAGCAGCTTGCTAAGGACAGGACGGGAGCCGCGAGGCTCCCGTCCTGTCATAGCAAACTACAATGTCCCGGGGTAGGCACCCCGGGACACTGCAGGAGCCGGCCCTGGGGGGTGGCGGTCCCCAGGGCCATCAAGGTCTCCAGGAGGGGGCCGCGCGGCCCCCCTCCCTTCACATGCACAGCCCCCGGGAGGTGGTGGTGGTCCCGGGGGACCCCTAATTAGCATTTTTTTTTAGTGCCCCGGGGAGGTGGCGGTCCCGGGCGTGTGGGGGCCTCGAGCCCCCCACACAGGTATATTATTTTTAAAAAAGAAGCCCCGGGGGTGGCGGTCCCGGGGCTGCGGGAGGCCGAGAGCCCTCCCGCACCATTTTTTTAAAGCCCCGGGGGATGGCGGTCCTCGGGGCTTGGGGGCCTTAGAGGCCCTCCCATATTATTAAATAAACCCCCCATGCCCCCGGGACTTGGCCCACCCGGGGGCCAATTAACCACAAAGCGCAGGAGACCGCGCTTTGTTTTTTTTTTTCTCGGCGGGATCCGCGCACCCCAAGCGCATCCCACCGATTTAAAAAAAAAACAATTTTTGGGCCCTGGGGGTCCTTATAGGACCCCCTGAGCAGGCCTAGGGGGTCAGGGTGTTTCTACCCTGCTCCCTTTTTGTGTTTTACGCAGTTGTTTTACTGGTTTCTTGTTCCTCAGTTCTACTGAGAAACAAGATGGCTGCCAACACTTCCTGGTTTGGAGTGTTGACAGCCAATTAGCATGCAGCTCGTGATCGGGAGGGTGCGCAGATCCACCGCGGCCATAGATATCGAAACATTTATTTTGGATTTTCTCAGCAACTACTGAACGGATTTACACCATTTTTAAAAGGGTGCTTTCTGAACCAAGCACTACCTTTTGCCAAATTTGGTGTAATTCCGCTCAGCAGTTTTTGCTGTAGCCTTGCATAAAGTTTCCTATGGGAAATTGATTTTTTCACTCTTATTTTTTGAATTTCTCCACATCTACTGAACGGATTTACACCATTTAAAAAAAAGGTCGCTTTCTGAACCAAGCGCTACCTTTTTGCAAAATGTGGTGTAATTCCGTTCAGGAGTTCGGGCTGTAGCCGTGGCTAAAATTTCCTATGGGAATTATTAACATGGAGAAAACACGTTTTGGGACCCCCCTTTTTTCTCGGCCCCCGCTTGATGAATCACCCCGAAACTTTCAAGACAGGAGCGGACCAGAGTGCCCCACTAGTTTTGAAAATTTCGCGATGATTCGTCAAACGACGCCAAAGTTATTGGGAATAGAATGTTACGGATTTCCTATGGATAATAGGTCCTAACTATAACTATCTACTGGCGACCGCCAGTAGATTATATATATATATATATACCAATCAAAGTTGCTCACGCTATTGAAGACGCCGCACCCAACGTTTTCTTTAAACCATTTTATTCCGGCTGGCAGCTGCAACACTGGACACAGAGTTCATAGCGATTTTCTTTGCCATTTCGCCTTACGCATTTCTGGGATGAATTCCCCTTGGTCACAGGCTAGGCATTCGGGGAAAGGAGCAATTTTGCAGTGCGTACAGGTGAGTTTTAAGTTCTTAGTACCGTCCTCCTGGGCGTGTCTGCGCTAAGTATTGTGGTTATCGTAGTCCGTAGTTATTCCATAGTGGATGCACAAGTTCCTTAACCTCCGGCAATACTAATTTCCATCGGGTCGCTAATTTCACCTGGGCCAGTTCGCTGCTTTACTTGCGCCCCACCAGAAAGGTACGTTGCTCCTCGTGTGTAGCGTGAGCAACTTCGATTGGTATGTGTAGTGGCCTGCTCTGGCCACGAAGACACACCACCGCTTGAAAAGCGGGTCTGTGTGTCTGTGCTGCCAGCCGGAATAAAATGGTTTAAAGAAAACGTTGGGTGTGGTGTCTTCAATAGCGTGAGCAACTTCGATTGGTATATATATATATATATATATATATATATATATATTCACAGAAAAAACCAGAGGTTTTAGGGAAAGTTATAGTTAGTTGGACATTTCTCTCGTACAAAACCAGAGAAATTCCCCCGTTATAGTTAGTTCAGCTACGTTTAATCACTCACTTATAGAGTCAGTCACGCACCTACTAAATCATCCATTCAGACACTTATACACCCACTCATTCTTCAATACGCCTTGGCTTATATATATTAAACATATTTAAACTTTACAGAAACACACAGTCACTGGATAATGCCATCAGTGATGTCATCAGTGATATCATTTGAGATATCATCAGTGATGTCATCAGTGATGTCACTGACCATGTCATAAGTGATGTAATATGTGACGTCATCAGCAGTGCATTGCGGGGGCGCGAGTTATAGTTAGCTGAACTAACTATAACGGGGGAATTTCTCTGGTTTTGTACGAGAGAAATGTTCAACTAACTATAACTTTCCCTAAAACCTATGGTTTTTTCTGTGAATTTCTAAGGTTTTTTAAATGCTAATTTCTAACTATAACGTGCCTAAAACCTATGATTTTTTCAGTGAATTTCAAAGGTTTTTTAAATGCTGATTTCTAACTATAACGTGTCTGAAACCTATGGTTTTTTAAGTGAATTTCAAAGGTTTTTTAAATGCTAGTTTCTAACTAGGCCTACAGAGGTAGGACTTGTGAAGAAAGAAGAAAAATCGCATAGAAAGAAGCAAAAGAAATGCAGAAAGAAGCAACAGAAGTCCACAAAGATGAACAAAAGTGCAGGAAGAAGCAAGACATGTGCAGAAAGAACCAACAGAGGAGCAGAAAGAGGCCTTGTTGCAAAATCATCCTGTGCCCACAACTTTTTCAGACGGGTACTGGTGGTAACTGACTTCTGACTAACCAGGCCTAGAGCCAGTGCTATGCTAAAAGACACTTAGAATACAGTGAAAACACCTACATACACTAGGGAACACTATGCGTTGGGGTTCCCTGTGATTAGCATGACCTCCTCTGTAAGACTCTAGTACATAATAGGGCAGGGGGATTAAAACTACCTCTAAGTCAGAGGTGCAGAAAGATGTTCTTTAAGTAGTAGTCATGTTTGCAGAGTGGTGGAGAAAGGGTGCTGGGCGTCCAACCAACGCTCAGGAATTCCGCTGCGTAGGACTTACAGTGAGGTACCAGGAGGGATTCTTGGCCCCCAAACTCCCTAAGGACTAAATTGGACTTCATCCCCCATCCCGTAGTTTGCCACGAGGCATGTTTGCAGAGTGGTAGAGAAAGGGGGCCATGGCCTCCGAAGACGTCTTAGCAATCCCCACTGTGTGGGACTTACTGGAGGAACAAGAGGGTAGTTGGCCCCCAAGGACATCCTTGAGGGCCAACTTCCCAAACTATGACCTCCAGTCAGTCCCACATAGCAGCACTGGTATGTACTGCACTCAGGCCACGCCCACTTTGCCAACCACTCTACAAACGCGCTCCTTGGCACGCTCTTGGATGGGGATTGAAGCCCCCTTCACTGCTGGGGGTCCTTTAGGGGCCAACTAGCCTACCTTTTACCTCCAGTAAGACCCACACAATGGGATTAGTGAGAGGTAGACAAAGGCCATGCCCCCTTTCTCCACCACTCTGCAAACACCCCCTGGCGCGTTGTAAGTTGGGGGATTAAGTCCCCTTGAATCGTGAGGGTCCCTGGGTCCAACTAGCCCACCAGGTACCTCCAGTAAGCGCCACAGAGCTGCGTTGCAGAGAGGTGTAAAAAGTGGCATGGCCTGGACCAGCTCTCTGCAACGCAGCCCTGTGGCGCTTACTGGTGGTACCTGGTGGGCTAGTTCACCCCCAGGGACCCTCAGGATTGAAGAGGAATTAATTCACCAACTTTAAATGCGCCACAGGGCGTGATTGCACACATGTCACCTCAGGCCCCGCTCCCTCCCTTCACCACTGTGCAAACACGCCCGTGGCGTGTTTTAAGTTGGGGGATTAAGTCCCCTTGAATCCTGAGGGTCCCTGGGATCCAACTAGCCACTAGGTACCTCCAGTAAGCACCACAGAGCTGCGTTGCAGAGAGGTGTAAAAAGGGGCGTGGCCTGCACCACCTCTCTGCAACGCAGGCCTGTGGCGCTTACTAGAGGTACCTGGTGGGCTAGTTGGCCCCCAGGGGCCCTCAGGATTGAAGGGGAATTAATTCCCCAACTTAAAACGCGCCACAGGGCGTGTTTGCACACATGTCACCTCAGGCCCCGCCCCTGACTTCACCACTGTGCAACCGCGCCCCGTGGCGTGCTTGAGTTGGGGGATAAAGTCCCCTTGAATCCTGAGGGTCCCTGGGGTCAACTAGCCCACCAGGTACCTCCAGTAAGCGCCACAGAGCTGCGTTGCAGAGAGGTGTAAAGTGGGTGTGGCCTGGACCACCTCTCTGCAACGCAGCCCTAGTGGTGCTTACTGGAGGTACCTGGTGGGCTAGTTGGCCCCCAGGGACCCCCAGCATTGAAGGGAAATTAATTCCCCAATTTAAAACGCGCCACAGGGCGCGTTTGCAGAGTGTTGCTGGGAGGGGGCGGGGCCTCTGACACAATCGCAGTCTTTTTTTTTTTTTTAGAAGGGGGCTGTGTGGCCCCCCTTCTTTTCCTTTTTGGGCCCTGGGGACCCCATCCCCCAGGGCCTCACCCCTTTTAGAATAAAAAAAATCTGAACTGGAAGGGGGCCGCGTGGGCCCCCCTCCCATGGCCAATTCAGGTCCCGGGGACCCCATCCCCTGGGGCATGGCCTCCTATGTTTATGTTTTTTAAGGAGGGGGCTGCGTGGCCCCCCTCCTGAGGCCTCTATTGGCCCCAGGGACCCCATCCCCCGGGGCCGGCCTTTTTTTGGGGGGGGAGGGGGGCCGCGTGGCCCCCCTCCCGGGCCACTTCTAGCCCCGGGGACCCCATCCTCGGGGCAGGCCCTATCCGTTGGGGACCGTGGTGGAGCCCCAATGCCCCTCAAGGCCCCGCCGGCCTCCCGCCTCCTGCGGGAGCCGGCATTCCTTTTCCACATGGGAAGCTGCTGACATGCAGCTCCCCCGTGTGGAAAGTTAATGTGGTTTGGATTTTGGAAGAGAGAGCAGGGTTCCTGCTCTCTTCCAAAACTCCAAACCACAGCTCTGCTGTGACAGGGCTGCCATAGCAACAGCAGTGTCCCGGGGTGGGCACCCCGGGACACTGTAGGAGCCGGCCCTGGGGGTGGCGGTCCCCAGGGCCATCACGGGCTCCAGGAGGTGCCACGCGCCCCCTCCCTTCAGTTTGGAAGCCCCGGAGAGGTGGTGGTCCTCGGGGGCTCGGGGCTCTGTAACAGACCCCAAATCTATATAGTTAGTGTCCCCGGGAGGTGGCGGTCTCGGGCGTGTGGGGGCTCGAGCTCCCACACAGGTTCTTTTTTTAAACAAGCCCCGGGGGTGGCGGTCCCCGGGCTGTGGGGGCTGTGTGCCCCCGCAAATATTCAACAAAGCCCTGGGGTGGCGGTCCTCGGCTTGGGCCTTGGAGGCCCCCACACATTATAAAAACAAGCCCCCGGGGGTGGCGGTCTCGGGCTGCGGGGCCCCCTGGGCCCCCGCAATCACTGGCTTTGCATGCCCTCGGGACTTGGCCCACCCGGGCTAATATTAACGAAGCGCGGAAGCCCGTGCTTCGTTTTTTTATTTTCACGGCAGGATTCGCGGATCCTACGCAAATTTTGCCGATTTCTTTTTTAAAAAAATGCTTTTTTTGCCCCTGGGGGTCCTTGTGGGACCCCCTGAGCAGGCCTAGGGGGTCAGGGTGTTTCTACCCTGCCAGCTTTTCTTGTTTTTTAACGTTTTTTCTACTGTTTTCTTGTGACTCGGTTCTACTGAGTCACAAGATGGCTGCCAACACTCCCTGGTTTGGATTGTTGACAGCCAATTAGAATAAAGCTCGTGGTCGGGAGGGTCCGTGGATCCTCCATGCCTCTAGATATCGAAACTTTTATTTTTTGATTTTCTCAGCAACTACTGAACGGATTTACACCATTTAAAAAAGGACGCTTTCTGAACCAAGCACTACCTTTTTGCCAAATTTGGTGTAATTCCGTTCAGCAGTTCGACCTGTAGCCGTGTCTAAAGTTTCCTATGGGATATTGATTTTCCGACATCTTTTTTTTAAATTTCTCAGGAACTACTAAATGGATTTACACCATTTAACAAAAAGGGCTCTTTCTGAACCAAGGGCTACCTTTTTGCCAAATTTGGTTTAATTCCGTTCAGCAGTTCAGGCTGTAGCCGTGTCTAAAGTTTCCTATGGAAAATAACATGGAGAAAACATGTTTTGGGACCCCCCCTTTTTTCTCAGCCCCCGCTTTGCGAATCACCCCAAAACTTTCAGGATAGGAGCTGACCGGAGAGGGCCACAAGTTTTGAAAATTTCGCGAAGATTCGTCAACCGGCGCCAAAGTTATTGGGAAAAGAAAAAATGCTTTTCCTATGGAAACTAGGTCCTAACTATATCTACTGGCGACCGCCAGTAGATAATATACATATATATATATATATCAACAAATCCACAACCCTCGTTATGGCCGGGACTCATCAGCCATGGTGCGCGCTGAGGTACGAGGCTACCTTCATTTCATCACAGCTCACTTTGCAACAACAGCTGCAAGTTGCGCACACTCCTTTCCAAATAAACGGCCAATCCAGAAAGTGCCAGGGGTGATTTATTCCATTTACAGATTCCAAGCCGACAACAAACCCAATGCATTTTGCACGCCTTGATCACGGGTGGAACAATAAATTCGGCCGGAGTCGCGCTGGAGTGTGCGAAACCGGAAGAAAATAAAAAAAAACGAACTGCGGGCCAGGTCCCGGGGCAATATTAGAGAATGGTGCCGGGGTCTGCGGGGCCCCCGCAGCCCCGGGGACCACCACCTCCCCGGGGTGATCCTGCAGCCCCAGGGACCGCCACCTACCCGGGGCTCTGAGTTAAAAAAAAACAATTTGTGTGGGGGGGCTTGAGCCCCCCCACACGCCCTGGGGACCACCACCTCCCCGGGCATACATAATTGAAGTGCAGGGGTCTGTTGCGGACCCCGGGGACCACCACCTCCCGGGGGCTTTAAATGTGTTGGGAGGTGGGCCGCACGGCCCTTCTCCTTGAGCCCTCCTTGGTCCTGCAATGTCCCGGGGTGCCCATCCCCGGGACACTGCTGTTTGCTATGGCAGGGCGGGAGCACGTAGCAAAGCAGATTGCTTTTGGACAAGGGGAGCTGCATGTTAGCAGCTCCCCTTCCCCAAAAGCAATGCCGGTTCCCGCAGGAGGCGGGGAGCCGGCTGGGACTGTGGGGGCATTGGGGCTCCCCCCACAGTCCCCAACTTGAGGGCCGGCCCCGGGGATGGAGTCCTTAGGGCCAGAAGTGGCCCGGGAGTGGGGCTACGCGGCCCCTCCCCCACACTAGAAAAAGCATTGGCCAAGCCCCGGGGGATGGGGTCCCCGGGGCCAATAGTGGCCCTGGGAAGGGGGGCCACTCGGCCCCCCTCACTTAAAAAAAACATAAAGCATTGGCCATGCCCCGGGGGATGTGGTCCCCGGGGCCAAAAGTGGCCCAACGTGGCCCCCCTTCCGAATATAAGTATTTTTCTTTTTTTTTTAAATAAGGCCGGGCCCCGGGGGATCGAGTCCCCGGGGCCAAAATTGGCCACAGGAGGGGGGCCATGCAGCCCCTCTTAGTAATAATGCTAAAAAAAAAGGGCATGGCCTCTGGGGATGGGGTCCCCAAGGCCAAAAGAGGCCCAGGGAGCAGGGGCCACGTGGTCCCCTTCCCGTTTTTTTTTTTAAAGTAAAAAAAATGGCTAAGGCCCTGGGGGATAGGGTCCCCAGGGCCGAAAAAATAGTAAGAGAAGGGGAGCTACACAGCCCCGCTTCTAAAAATAGGAAAAGTGAAGAAAAACCAGCATCTCGCTGGAGGCCCGCCCCCTCCCCCTCCCTGTACCACTGTGCAAACGCGCCTCTTGACACGTTTTGGGTTGGGGGATTGAGTCCCCTCGCATCTTAAGGGTCCTTAGTGGCCAACTAGCCCACCAGGTACCTCCAGTAAGCCCCACACAGTGGGATTGCTGAGAGGTAGTCTGAGGCCACGCCCCTTTTTACACCACTCTGCAAACGTGCCTCTTGGCACACTGCTGGTGGGGCAATGAGGTCCTCTTGTGTCCTGAGGACCTCAGGACACAAGTAGGCTTCATCCCCCGAGCAGCAGTGCGCCAGGCAGCGTGTTTGCAGAGTGATGTAAAAAGGGGGTGTGGCCTCGGACCACTCTCAGCAATCCAGCTGTGTGGGGCTTACTGGAGGTACCTGGTGGGCTGGTTGGCCCCCAGGGACCCTCATGAGGCAAGGGGACTTCATCCCCCAACAAAGAGCACACCAGAAGGCGCGTTTGCAGAGTGGTGGGGAAAGGGGGCATGGCATGTGTCCACCTCTCAGCAATCCCACTGTGTGGGGCTTACTGGAGGTAAGAGGTAGGCTAGTTGGCCCCAAAGGACCCCAAGCTATGAAGGTGACTTCAATCCCCATCCAAGAGCGCGCCAGGGAGCGCGTTTGCAGAGTGGTGGGCAAAGGGGGTGTGGCTTGCTATAAGAACTTAGCAATCCTGCTGTGTGGGACTTACTGGAGGGAATAGGAGGGGTAGTTGGCCCCCAAGGATGTCCTTGGGGGCCAACTACCCCTCTTGTTACCTCTAGTAAGCCCCACACAGTGGGATTGCTAAAATGTCTTCGGAGGCCACGCCCCCTTTCTCCACCACTCTGCAAACATGCCTCCGGGCAGACTACGGGATGGGGGATGAAGTCCACTTTACTCCTGAGGGACTTTGGGGGCCAAGAAGTCCTCCTGGTACCTCCTGTAAGTCCTAAGCAGCGGAATTCCTGAGTGCTGGTCGGAGGCCCAGCACCCTTTCTCCACCACTCTGTAAATGCGGCTACTAGTTAAAGAAGCATTTGCAATGTAATAGGTTTCGCATTTGCGAGAGTTAGAGCTATTGGCGTTGTAAATGTAAACATTTTTTACTAATATTTTTGGTGTAGAGTGGATGTACGATGTGTATAGTGGAATGATGTGGTATGTTGTGCAGTGAAATTATGTGAATAGAAAGTATGTGGTATTTAGTGTATAGGAATTATGTGGAGTGGGATTATGTGTTTTGGAGAGTAATTATGTGGTATTGTAGTCTGTGTTGTGGAGTGGTAACCTCAGGTTTAGTCTTCCTTGTTTCCATAGAAGCTAAACTATAAACTCAATGAGACACAAAAAAAGAAGGAACCACTGAGGAGCACTTCTGGACCTAGTCGGAGGTATGAGCAGGGTCACTGGAATTATGTGACTGTTCGGCTGCACCAATTTTCACATAATTAAACATTTTCCGCATTCGCCAAACATTCCATCATCTGCTGCCTAATCTGCAGATTTGAACAAAAAAAGCCTTGTTTCTAGCTCAAACGGCTCAAATGTTCCCAAAAATGCAGCATCACGTGTTACAGCGTGGTGGAAGGCCCTTTGCAAAGCTGGAATGGTCACGTGTTACTTATTGCAAAATGTGGGTGTTAAACTGGTACTAATGGTGCACAAACCTCTCTTCTTTCTGTGCCTCTCTTGCCTCTTTCTGCATTTCTCTTGCTTCCTTCTGCTCCTTTCTTCCTCTTTCTGCACCTCACTGTCTTCTTTCTGCACTTCACTTGCCTCTTTCTGCACTTCTCTTGCCCCTTTCTGCACCTCAGTTGCCTCTTTCAGCACCTCTGTTGCTTTTTTCTGCAGATCTTTTGCCTCTTTCTGCACCTCTCTTGCTTCTTTCTGCACCTCTCTTGCCTCTTTCTGCACCTCACTTGCCTCTTTCTGTACTTCTCTTGCTTCTTTCTACAACTCTCATGTCTCTTTCTGCTCCTCTCTTGCCTCTTGATGCATTTCTCTTGCCTTTTTCAGCAGTTCCCTTGCCTCTCTCTGTACCTCTCTTGCCTCTTTCTGCACCTCACTTGCCTCTTTCTGCACCTCACTCTCTTCCTTCTGCACCTCTCTTGCCTCTTTCTGCACTTCTCTTACCTCTTTCTGCACTTCTCGAGCTTCTTTCTGTACCTCTCTTGCCTCTTTCTGCACCTCAAGTGCCTCTTTATGCACTTCTCTTGCCTCTTTCTACACTTATCTTGCCTCTTTCTATACCTCTCATGACTCTTTCTGCACCTCACTTGCCACTTTCTGCTCTTCTCTTGCCTCTTTCAGAACCTCACTCTCTTCTTTCTGCACCTCTCTTGCCTCTTTCTGCACCTCACTTGCTTCTTTCTGCATCTCTCTCTTTCCTCTTTCTGCACTTCTCTTGCCTCTTTCTGCACCCTTTTTGTCTCTTTCAGCACCTCTGTTGCTTCTTTCTGCACTTCTCTTCCTTCTTTCTGCACCCTTCTTGCCTCTTTCTGTACACTCTTGTCTCTGTGCACCTCTCTTACCTCTTTGTGCATCCTTCTTGCCTCTTTCTGCACCTCTGTTGGTTCTTTCTGCACTGCTCTTGCTTTTTCTGCACCTCACTTGCCTCTTTATGCACTTCTCTTGCTTCTTTCTACACCTCTGTTGCTTCTTTCAGCAATTCTATTGCCTCTTTTTGTACTTCTCATGCTTGTTTCTGCACTTATCTTGCGTCTTTCTGCACCTCTGTTGCCTCTTTCTGCACCTCACTTGCTTCTTTCTGCACCCCTCTTGCCTCTTTCTGCACCCCTCTTCCCTCTTTCTGCATCTCTCTTGCCTGTTTTTGCACCCTTGTTCCCTCTTTCTGCACCTTTCCTGCCTGTTTCTGCACCTCTCTTGCCTCTTTCTGTACCTCTGTTGCTTCTTTCTGCACTTCTCTTCCTTCTTTCTGCACCCCTCCTGCCTCTTTCTGTACTTGTCTTGCCTCTTTGTGAACCTCTCCTACTTTTTTCTGCACACCCTTGCCTCTTTTTGCACCTCTGTTGGTTCGTTGTGCACTGCTCTTGCTTCTTTCTGCAACTCTTTTGCAAATTTCTGCATCTCTCTTGCCTCTTTCTGTACCCCTCTTCCCTCTTTTTGCACCTCTTTTACCTCTGTCTGTATACCTGTTCCCTCTTTCTGCACCCCTTTTGCCTGTTTCTGCAACTCTCTTGCATTTTTCTGCAGTTCTCTTGCCTCCTTCTGTACCTCACTTGCCTCTTTCTGCACTTCTACTGCCTCTTACAGCACCACTCTTGCTTCTTTCTGCATCCCTGTTGTCTCTTTTTTGCACCCCTGTTGTCTCTTTCTTCACTCGTCTTCCCTCTTTGTGCACCTCTCTTGCTTCATTCTGCAATTCTCTTGCCTCCTTCTGCACCTCACTTGCTTCTTTCTGCACCCCTGTTGTCTCTTTCTGCACCCTGTTGTCTCTTTCTGCACTCGTCTTCCCTCTTTGTGCACCTCTCTTGCTTCTTTCTGCAATTCTCTTGCTTCTTTCCACACCTCTGCTGCTTCTTTCAGCAATTCTCTTGCCTGTTTCTGCACTTCTCTTGCTTCTTTATGCTCCTCTCTTGTGTCTTTTTGCACCTCTATTGCCTCTTTCTGCACCTCACTTTCTTCTTTCTGCACCCCTCTTGCCTCTTTTTGCACTCCTTTTTTCTCTTTCTGCACCTGTTTTGCATCTTTCTGCACCCCTGTTCCCTCTTTATGCACCCTTCACGCCTCTTTCAGCACCTCTGTTGCTTCTTTCTGCACTTGTCTTCCTTCTTTCTGCACCCCTCCTGCCTCTTTCTGTACTTGTCTTGCCTCTTTGTGCACCTCTCCTACTCTTTTCTACAACCCTCTTGCCTCTTTTTGCACCTCTGTAGGTTCTTTCTGCACTGCTCTTGCTTCTTTCTGCACCTCACTTGCCTCTTTCTGCACTTCTCTTGCTTCTTTCTACACCTTTGTTGCGTCTTTCAGCAATTCTCTTGCCTATTTCTGCACTTCTCTTGCTTGTTTCTGCACCCCTCTTGCCTCTTTCTGCACCCCTCTTTCTACACCTCTCTTGCCTTTTTTTGCACCCTTGTTCCCTCTTTCTGTACCTTTCCTGCCTGTTTCTGCACCTCTCTTGCCTCTTTCTGTACCTCTGTTGCTTCTTTCTGCACTTCTCTTGCTCTTTCTGCACCCCTCTTTCTTCTTTAAGCACCTCTGTTGCTTCTTTCTGCACTTCTTTTGCTTCTTTCTGCACCCCTCTTGCCTCTTTCTGTACCCCTTTTGCCTCTTTGTGCACCTCTCCTGCCTCTTCCTGCACCTCTCTTGCCGTTTTCTGCAGTTCTCTTGCCTCTTTCAGCACCTCATTTGCTTCTTTCTGCACTTTTATTGCCTCTTTCTGTACACCTCTTACCTCTTTCTGTACCTCTGTTGGTTCTTTCTCCACTGTTCTTGCTTCTTTCTGCAGCTCTGACTTAGAGGTAGTTTTAATCCCCCTGCCCTATAATGTACTAGGGCCTTACAGGGGAGGTCATGTCAATCACAGGGGTACCCCAACCCATACTGTACCCTAGTGTATGTAGGTGTTTTCACTGTATTCTAAGTGTCTTTCAGCATAGCACTGGCTCCGGGCCTGGTTAGTCAGAGTCAGTTACCACCAGTACCAGTCAGCACCTATCTTGCTTCTTTCTGCACCCTTCTTCCCTTTTTTGCATCCCTCTTGCCTCTTTCTGCTGTTCTCTTGCCATTTTCTGCACCTCTCTTGCCTCTTTCTGCACCTCACTTGCCTCTTTCTGCACTTCTAGTGCTTCTTTCCACACCTCTGTTGCCTCTTTCTGCATTTCTCTTGCTTCTTTCTATGCCTTTCTTCCTCTTTCTACACATGTCCTACCTCTGTAGGCATAGTTAGAAATTAGCACTTAAAAACCTTAGAAATTCACTGAAAAACCATAGGTTTCAGGGACATTATAGTTAGAAATTAGCATTTAAAAACGTTAGAAATTCACTGAAAAGTCCACAGGTTTCAGGGACGTTATAGTTAGTTGGACATTTCACTCGCATAAAACCAGAGAAATTCGGCCGTTATAGTTAGTTGAGCTAGCTATAACTCGCGCCCGCAATGCACTGCTGATGACGCCACATATTACATCATTCATGACATGGTCAGTGACATCACTGATGACATCACTGATGACATTTCAAATGACATCACTGATGACATCGTCCACGTGATAATCTGATGCACCTCCTCACACCCTAATATAACCTTTGATACACCCACTCTAAAATACAGACTACCATTTTCAAACCATAGACACACCAATACCAGTTACTACATACCCACTCACTGATTCCTAGGTCTACACACACATCCTCTCATTCACCCATACAGTCACTCATACATGCAGTCACTCATCAATACAGCACTATCATAAGCATTCATACACCTATACAGACACTCACACACCACCACTCATCCATAGAGTTACTCACACACCTAGTCAGTGATGCAAAGAATCAATAACACTCCCATTTACTCACCTATACAGTCATACACACACCACCTCACTTATTCATACAGATACTAACACATACTTACTCTCTTATATAATCACTGATACAAGCACACACTCATCCATACAGCCACTCTCACAATCACTCACTCTCACATATAGATATTTATATACTCTAACACTCATATATACTGCCTTTCACATATGTAGTTACTCACACATGTACCACTGAGACATCCATTCACTCACCAACATACCCATACACACACTCACCCACCCATACAGCCCTTCACAGATGCACTCTTGAACCCATACACCCAGTGAATCACCCACTCACACATCTATGCACAGAGTCACATTACACACAGCCACCAAGACAGACACTCAGGCACCCATACAGATACTCAGACAACCAATCAATAACCCATATAGACACTCATGTAGCTACTCACCAACCCATGTAGCCGCAGCACACGCCAACTGACAGTTTAGTCACTAACCCATGCATTCAGTAAGATAAGTTTAATCACTCACTTATACAGTCAGTCACGCACCTACTAAATCATCCATTCAGACTCTTATACACCCACTCATTCTTCAATACACCTTGGCATATATATATATATATAAAACATATTTAAACTTTCAATAAACACACAGTCACTGGATGATGCTGAATTTCACTGAGTTTTTGTGCTACTCTGCAGAATTCTGCGCAATACAACTCCATGTACTCCGCCCACCCCTACTTAATAGACATGGTCCCCCATTTGTCAGTTCTGCTTAAAGTTGATTGAGCCATCTTTTTCTCCTCCAATTGTGTTATACAAACAGTGGTGTCTTGGGTGTTTGGTAGTGTGATTCCTTTTTCATGAGAGCCTCTCCAGAGGGTGTAGCATTGCTGGTAGCAGGAACTGCTAGCCAGTCCCAAGACACACTGTCATGAGTAGGCCCGCAGGCTCACTCCATTCAGTTCTAAATAAATAGTTTGATTACCAAATTTTACACATATAAATCTTTAATACTTGAAAAACTAAGTTCATTCAATAGAATGTGTTGTATTCTGACAAGATGTTCATTCCTTTGGAACATATCCTCTCCAATATGTGTATTACTTGAATGAGTTTCATCGTTCAAAACATAAATACCCAATGTATTTCCCGGTCAACCTGACCCTTCTGTGTTTGTAGTAGTAGGAACTGTGCATTCTCATTGTTGTTCATAGATAAAGTGCTTTACTAAAGTGTTTGCACTAAAGTGCTTAAGGAGCTTCAACTGCTTTGTTGTGTTTCACAGTTATTTGGCTTTCTTCATGTGCAGATTTTGGCTAAAAATTAAAGCGAGATATGAATTAATTGATCCAGATACAGTGAGAATGCCATTTGTTCATTTTCACATCCCCTGCACTGCTTAATTTGTAAACAAATAAGTGCCAGGGCCCTCGTCAGGAGGCCACTGCAGCTTGCACCACACATTGCCCTTCCCAGTGCTGCCAATGGCAGTACTTACACAATCACTCATCATCACACTCCTAAATCAGCAGACCTCGGGTGTTTTTCCTGAGTAGAGGGTGTGGTTTCTGCTATCGCAGACACAGGCCCACGCCTATGTGTGGTTTGATGACCCTCACCGGGCTTTGTACTGGAATGGCACCACTCACCGCACGGCATCACCCATAGTCACAAACATCCCTGCAGCGGAGGCGGTAGAGCGCAGAAAGCAGAGCATGAAGAGTGAATGCCAACGATATCATCATCACTCAGTGTATGTATGGAGTGTTATGGATGAAGTGAAGTAACATGCATACATGCAATCTGTGAGGCAGTAAAAAGCTTTTTGTCTCATGCCACTTCTGCTGTACTGGATAATAAGATAGAATTTGACTTTTGCACTACATTAATACATGCAGGAATTTGTGTTAATTAGTAAAATTCTTCAACAAAATGTGCTCTTAGTCTACATTTATTTCATATCTATCTATCTATCTATCTATCTATCTATCTTATCTATCTTTATCTCTGTTCTCTCTCTCTCTCTCTCTCTCTCTATATATATATATATATATATATATATATATATATATATATATATATAAATCAACAACACGGTCCCTTGACGGGGAGCACAATCCAGCTGGTGCTCGTGGCGGGAACAGGCCAATTCTCGCAGAATATAATCCAACAATTGATTAATGACACGGCACTCTCCTTGGCTTAAATCAGATTCTTTTATTTCGACCATTCCTCTCCTCCTCCTACGCGTTTCGAACACAAAGTTCTTGATCACGGCAGTACTCGGAGTCCCTTTTCACTTTTAGCTATTTATACCAAGTCACCACTGATACCCGCAATGAAGCATTATGGGATTGGTAGTCTTTAAAAAATGAGCCGGTTATCTAAACCGCTCTTGTGACTTCAAAATTTTGCGAACTAAAGCCAAACATATTAACCCACAAATTAAGGGAATAATATTAATCACCCACATAAGTACATATCCATCAGTTCAGATACTTAGTCTGGACTGACCGGTTGTCAAAATCACTGAAGTCTCAAAATAGCATACATATACCAATGCATTTTAAGACATTCTCGTAATCATTTCTAGTCCAGTACAAATGAATTTTTATCTTCCAATATCTGAGCTGCTAGTATAGACTAGACTTCAAAGTTATTGTGCATAGGCTGAGTGCCCAAATATCTCTGTGGCAGATACATACTTGCAAATTCTCTTTTAAATGGCAATTGTAATTGGCAACGTTCGCAAAACTGAACTACATGATACATAACATTTAATTACTTAATTCTTTTCTTCGGCCAGAGCATTATTTCAAAGGAGTATGAGCTGCAAATTCATTGTATATTACGACTGATTTTAAAGTCTATCTTATTAATGAATGACCAAGTTCTCAAGAAAGAGTTCTGTGTATGTTTCACAGATGTATGTACATTTCTTCGTCCCCATTAAGCCCAAGGGGGACCTTTGTCTTGAATCTAATGATCATTTTGGACTCCTGGCGCCTTAATTTCAATGTACGATTCCCTCCTCTTTCATGCGGTGGTATTGTGACCAGTCCAGAGTATTTCATATCAAGCCAAGTTCGATTCTCATGTACTTTCATATGTTTGGCGACAGCATAGGAAAGATCTTCATTCTGTATAGCT